>JAUMHD010017746.1:0-58112 GCA_032359135.1 Ulvella scutata
GTGTGTGTGTGTGTGTGTGTGTGTGTGTGTGTGTGTGTGTGTGTGTGTGTGTGTGTGTGTGTGTGTGTGTGTGTGACTCTCAATTGTTGTTGCAACGGGGGAATAGGGGGCGGGGGGGACTGATGATTAGCGGTGCCATCATAACTTACTCCCACCCCGGGGGTAGTAGGCTATGCATATGTTTCGTACCTCGCATTCCCTGCTCTTTTGGAGTGTAATGAATCTTGGCCCCGTAGCCTCTGATGACAAGCCTTCGCTCAATGCTCATGGACTCTGGCATTGTGAGCACGAGCTTGTATCCCTTCGCTGCTGCTGCATATGCTAATGCAATACCTGCTAAGCTTCCCTGTCAGTGAGACTACACGTTCTAGCCTGCTTGCGAATCATGTAGCACCTTCTCTGTGTTGTATTCAGCAGAGCTCCAAGCTGAGTGAAAACATACCTGTGTTGCCTGATGTTGGCTCGATTAGTGTGGTCTCACCAGGAGCTATCTTACCCTGTTTCTCTGCATCTTCTATCATTGCAACCGCTATTCTGTCCTTTACACTGCATGCATACGCTGATTTACTAGTGGGCTTTGGCAGTGAGACCGGATTTGGAAACATGTGATACACACATGGTCAGTATATGCTGCATACCTCTTGGAACCATTGAAAAACTCTAGTTTACAAGCAATCTTGCCGAACAAGCGGCCTGGGTGCTTGTAGTACACCTGCAGATATATTGTTGAATGGAGAAGGAGCAAGGCAAGGAAGATTCGCTGGAAGGTGTGGAAGCCATCTATCCGCGAGAACTTGAATGATAAGCAGGTACGAAGAAGTAAGGCTGGCGTACCATAGGCGTGCATCCAACCAAGTCTGCAGGTGACTGCAGTATGGTTTCGGTGTTTCTGCAGCTTGTTGCGGCAGCGACTCGAGAACCCCGCGTGCTGCTGGACCCTCTAAAAAACAAATTGTGACTGAACTCAGCAAATATCATCATTCACGATCATGCCCCATGCCTCAGAAATCTCACTGCAGGAATGCAGCAACAGGACTGCAGCAACAGGACATCCCACTGCCCCAAAACATAGCTGCTGCAAGGCCAGCGACCATGACACAACGAAAAAGGTTTTAAAGAATGATGCAAGTGTGACTAGCCCCTTGCGAAGCGGCTAAATGTGCCGCAAGCGTCGAGCGCGTGCCCTCTATGCATATTATGTGGCATGGTCATGACCGGTCAACGCGTCAGCATGCTGCAGCAAGCATGGGAAATCTGGGAGTACGTTGGGGAGTAATAATGCCCCACGTGCAGACACTATGAAGCAACCATGATGGATGTTTATGGCGATGTTGCGTTTATTTTGGGAATCAGATGTTGGCACAGACGAGACATCTCTAACCGACTTCCAGGCCCTCATTTAGAAAATAACACATCTGGAGGCACATACGCGTACCTTAGGCGACAAATCAAGTTTGCATCGGCAGCCACCATTGTTGTACAGACAGAGCTCCAAGACAAAGAGTGTATTCTGCACGTGTCTGGAAAGAGCAAAATTTTAGCCATCTGTCATGGTCATCAGGGACTCAGAAGACAAGCTCATTCGAGTGGTCGCTGCAGATTTGGACGGCGTTCTCACCTGTGCTATCACAGCTGTGACGTGTACCTCGTCTTCCTATTTTTGCGGCCCTCCCAATGCTGAAACCACTCTGTATTGATGCAGCAACAGTGGGACGTTTTTACGAATGATCAAAAGGTGTGCTTGCAATAGCGGGTTGCGCAATCATGACTGAGAGAGGCAGTGCAGATGAGGGCATGCTGCAGGTTACCAGCTGGCTTCTGCCGTTACTTGAACAGCTTCCGCATGCAGCACTTGCTGGGTATGGTTCTTTGTTTGCTGTGCACAGCAGCAGCTGGCGTCAGTCCTTCTGCTTCCCGCCCAGTTCAACGGCACAGTGCCTGCCAACATGAAATGATGAGTGCGCATGTCTAGTCCATGAACAAGTCCATTGGGGTGCTGTAGCATTCTTTTTATTGCAATCCACCCAACTCAGCTGCTATCGGTGATGCACGCCATTTTGCAGCAACAGCTTCAGGATACAGGCATACACGTTCGCACACATGTATACCAGGCATGCATACGGTCACACTGATTCATGATATTCACTGGTCTGGACAACCCCCCCCCCACTCCACTCCATCGTGGGCGGAGGAACGAGTGCTCAGATCTTGCCCTAGGCCAGCCTCCTCTCCAGGCAGTCGCATTTACCGGCGCAAATGTACGCTTGCTAGGAAGCTTGAATGATGTCTATGGTTGGACACGTACGCGCACTTGACAGTTGTTAGACGTCAGACTCATCTCCTGAGAGAACTGGATGGATTGCACCCCTAACAGCTGTCACTGCAACGCCTAACTGGCATCGAGGATGAAAATTGTCCAGGTAGGCACGTTGGCTCCTACTTGTAACTGGTACTTTTTCCAGCCTGCCCGCACTGGCGCCTCGATTTGCTCGCTGAAATCTTCTTACAATGAAGCCACTGCATCCTCAATGGACATGCGCTCCTGCCCCAGACATTCCTCCAGTTCATGTCGAAGGTCAGGGCTACGGTGGTCCCTCCACACCTCTTTGCGGAATTTTTTCGCAGCTCCTATTTGCCTCATCTCGCTTTCTACTTGCTCAATGACATACTTCGCTGTGAGTATACCAGTGGCGTGGGCAGCAGTTGCCTCTGCAGTGTGCAACCGAGTTTCTGTCATGTTCAACGTCTGCTCCAAATCAGTGATCACCAGTGTCGCTTAATTCGTCAGGTGACAGACTTAAGAAATAGTACCAACTATTTAGGATTGTTCTATCTAACTAAGCGACACTGGTGATCAATGCTCCAAATACTGCGTCGATCTCTTGGCTGCCTGCAAAGCCTCGTCCTGCATCTTCAACATCTCTTCTTTGGCCTCCAACATCATGTCTTTGTGCTTGAGATTATAGTCTTTGGCCTCCATCTTGACCTCTGCCACTAGCAGCTTGGAGTGCTGTTCCATCGTGTAGGAGGTCATCCAAGACTTCTTGGGATCTCCTTTCGTGAGCTCCTTCAGCTCTTCCTGCACGGGCATGCTCAGCAGTACTGCCCTACGATCTCCCCTGTATCCTGTCGATGGACTCACCGGTGCTACATTTCCGGCAACCCAACGCACATTGACATCCGCCACGCCGACACAAACTGACGTTTGCAAGCAGTACATACAGTTGCGCGCGTTCGAGCATGGAGGATCTCATATCCTGACGAGCCATCCCTGCCCCGCCCCCAGTGGATGCACACTGCTCTGCTGCACAGGTGTGCATGCCATGGAAGCACCCTGTTTCCATTGACGCCAGTGCTAGCGCTGGGTGGTTGGCGCTTGGGCCTTTGGCGCTGGGCGCTGGGCTCGGTGTGGCCAACTCACCCACGCCACTCTCCAGAGCGGCCTCGGCAAGCAGCCCCTGCAGGCGGTCGTTGAGGCCAACATCATGTACATCTGAGGGCACCTTGCGGCTCTCCTGCAGGGAAGCCTCAATGTGTAGCTGCAGTACCGGTATCAGAAAGCCACCCACCGACTGAGGCTCAGAACCTTCTCGGGGTACGTAAGTGAGTGCATGACACAGTCTTGAGGATTGGCTGTTGAGTAACCTGGTAATGAGGGATGGCCGTGTGGTGGGGATGCGCCAAGCCAGAGGAACTCTGTTGCGCATAGTCGATGTGCATGGTGTGCATGTTCAGTAGCATGTATACATTGTTGAACTGAAAACATTGTTTCTTGTAACCAGACATACAATGAAGCATACATTGTGAGCACTGCTGGAACTCACCAGGAGCTCAGCAGGAACTCACCGGTTCAGCATAAACAGCATGAAGTGCTTTTGTGCTTCACAGATGGTGTCTGTCCAGAACGTGTTGGAGTGAATGACTTTCAGTAGTCTGGGTCACCTCTGGTCATTCCTTCGCAAAGTGATCACACAGGTCATAAACTTGATGAGGCGGATGCATGAAGGAGTGTCCACACGCTCTGAGTCTAGGTATTCGGAGGATTGCATGGCAGTGGTACAACAGTCTCTGTGCGCAATACATTAGAGGAGCTGGGCTATCGGACTACGAGAAATGCCGACCCAGAGCCCAAACGTTTGAACGGCTTTGGCATACGGAGGTAGACTTGTGTTCCCTGGGGGGACTTGAGCAAACACAACGCAAGCCAACCAATCATGGGTGAACCTGTGGGCGGTGTCACCACACATAGGTGCCACAAGGGTGGGGTTGACGTGTAAACATACACATCTGAGTATATATGCTCTTCCCTCATAAGCTTTACTCAAAGTGTGAATCTCTAGAGCGATAAAGCTAGGACTGAACTCGTAGTGCTGGTAGTTCCGGTGTGGCCGCAAGCAGGTTGGCAGCCATTGTTGAAGGATCCACCTCCGAGTAGCTGTGGCATTGTTTGTTGAAAGGGGAAGCTGGACTAAATCACCCGTTCGGCCCCTCATTTAATGCGGAGCACTGAGATGATGATGCAGGCTCTGGTGATGCTCAGACTCAAGCTCTTAAAGAATTCTTGGCATCAGAACATAGTGAAGGAACATGACAGCCAGATCCGACAACACCTGATTCATGGAAACAGCACCTTTGTTGGACCTCTTGGTCAGGTGAATCCGCGGCTATGGCGCAAAATGGCAGCCGGAAAGGTGGGTTTGTCGCGATGCTTCGGTTTATTGAAGAGCCGCTTCGCAACGGATCCATGGGTTAAACTTGTGGGCATGGTGGACAGTGCACTGCAGTGTTTTATGGAGCTATCACGTATGATATGCTACGAAACGGCTGGCATTCAGTGGACTAGAAGCATTCAGTGGACTAGAATTCAGCTGAGAAATCTGAATTCACAAGGTCGTGGCATCCATCTTCCACTCCCAGGCCTAGGTGTTCTGGCAGTGGCTGGCAGTTTGGTTTGTTCTGCTTTGTGGTAGGTGTTCAGTGGTTTCTGCTTGTGGTATCTGAGTTGTTTGCTGGGTTCCATTCTTTCTGGTTGTGCGTCATTGTGGGTTGGGAGAGCAAGGGAAGCAGCAGCGGGGCGCCGGCAGGGGGGGGTGGATTGGGGCATCGCAGGAGGCAGCACATTGGGTCAAGTCCATATGGATCCATGTGCGTGCCACTATGCATGGCTATTTGCAGCATGCCCTGCACCCCTGTTCGCAAACGATGCAAACGACTAGGGCCGTGCTGCTCAGACTTTTACAGATGCAGTACGTGTTCTTCATGTGCAGCTGACATGAAATATCAAAGAGATTTCAAATCTTGTGCTCTCCAGTCACTGGCATTTACCGGCTCGAATGAACACTCGCTAGGGTGCCTGAATGATATCTATGGTTAGACATGTACACACACTTGACAGTTGTTACATGTCAGACTACATGGCGGTGTCGGAAGGACGTTTTGACCCATGCCCGTTCCAATGGTTTCAAGAAGAGCATCTCTGAGATCACGCCATGTAAATCGCAGTAGCAATGCACCATGCAGGTGCAGCAAACCTGACACAATGCAGTGCAGGCCTTGTTACAGTATCAAGTACAAAGCAAATTGACTCGGGTTGTCTGTGCTTTCAGAAACTTGCTTGTGCTGTTGCTCAGACACGGCTAGAATTCAGTGGAACAATGTCATCTTGAGTGACGGTACCGAAAAAGCAGCACAAGGAGTGCCCATACCAATGTCCATCAAAATTCGTGCGCACGGGGACGAGACTGTCAAGACACTTCAGTGCGCTGTAGAATTGCAATCCAAGGCAGTGGTAGACCCAGGTGTGTGCTATGATGTCTTGGCAGCAGATCGAATTGAGGGCATACGGCTGTCTACTTAACGCCTACAGTCTTCAAGTTTGGGGCAGATGCAGTGAGAAAGGCCTTTCAGGAAGTAGCAGCGATCAGCCTGGGGGGAGTGCCAAGGAGCCATGGGTTTCATTACACAAAGAGAGCAGGCGCAGCAACAGATGCACTGGAAGCAGGTTGGGGGATCATATCGGAGATTATGTGTATGGAATGGCGGAGGTCTCCAACTGTGCTGGTGGAACTGAGAAAGGGACGTAGGTGGCTGCATGAATTAGGAGCAGGCGCGCCTCGCTCAGGCGCAACTATAACACCGTTATTGTGCAGAGCTCCCCCGCTCTTCGGAAGCCGATGCTGAGGCCGATTCCCTTTGGGGGTTGGCGTGATGTTTGACTGTTTTTGGTAGACAACCAGCAGAGGTAGATTTTTTATAGGGCGCGCGGGTAGGAAAAAAGCCCAAAGAATTGGGCGCCTGGAAATCGATGGGCGCTTCTTGTTCTTGGGAGGTTTCAAGCGTTTGTAGGCCGCAAGACAGGCCTTCATTTATTATGTGTAACCAATTACTTTTAGCAGTCTGTTACCGCTCACCCACCCTGCAAGTGGGGCCTTGACGTTGGGGGGGTGCCCCTGATAGAAGCTATGTGATCCGTATGCCCTCACCACAGTCTCACCAACCTTTCAAGATTTTTTTTGGAGGCCTTTGCATGTAATGGCAGGTGCCTGCAGGCCAATCACTGTGGCCACAGGGACGCTTCCGACACCGGTTAGTTGGCTGGTTCGATTTTGTTTCTCTCAATAGTCCTGAGAACCCATTTCAGTGTGACACCACACGAATCGGGGCATCTAGCAATCCATGCAAGTACATCTGCTGGCACCATAGACCTTGTTTGACAGCCAGCCTACGCAAGCCTGCGTGCGTGGTGACAATCCGCGTCAGTGCAGTTGATTGTTCGTGAAGCAGTGTCCTCGAGTTAAAATTGTGACATATATGGGCACTTTCAGGAGTTTATTGATGTGAGTTGTGTACTCATCGACTACCCGCTCCCTCCACTCGACCTCCACAAGTTGCTTTGCCTTTTCTTCACTTCGATATGGCGACTCTCCAGGACCGCTTCAATATAAATAGTCAGTTGGAGCACTTGCAGACGAAATATGTGGGCACGGGTGCTCCTTCCTCCTTTTCCTGACCGAAATGTGCAGTGAGCATACGAGCCCGTTAGCTCGCTATCTTTGAAATTCGATGTCCAAAGTGTTCATGTAGCCTGTGAATATCAAGATGTGGGGCAGCTATTGGCTGCTATGCATTGCTTGT
Source organism: Ulvella scutata (assembly GCA_032359135.1). Lineage (NCBI taxonomy): Eukaryota > Viridiplantae > Chlorophyta > Ulvophyceae > Ulvales > Ulvellaceae > Ulvella > Ulvella scutata. The sequence continues at coordinate 7,135 of JAUMHD010017746.1, forward strand.
TGGCATCCAAGTCTGTGCCCTGCTTGCAGGTCACCCTGACATCACCAGGTTTGAATGGGCTGTAAACATTCATAGAGATAGCCATGCATCATACATTGGCAGGCACTACATGCTGAGCTACTTTGCAACAGCTGAGAATGAAGCCATTGGGAGGGTGCGGTTCAACATGTTGAACAAGATGCTTCTCCCCTGTGGCCTTCCACCAAAGCAAGCAGAAGATGATGCTGGAGATATGTCAGAATGAGTACAGCCATATGCAGCATGGAGGGTCCATTTGGTGGCTGAGTATGAGCGGGACAGACCATAAGAGTACATTAGCTACTATTAGAGGCTACTATTAGAGGCTATAATGCTTATCTGATTCGGTGATGCTGCTACAAACACTTTCTGACATCAGTATCAATTTGATGGGTTGTGAACAGTGCAAATGATGATTGTTGCCCGATTGCTGCAAGAACTGGTATCTGTGCTCTTGTGTCCAACCCATTGCGGCGTACATGAACAGTGGCATTTTGAAGCAACATCAAAAGGCTTTACATGGTCCATCCGTAAACGTTCATGAACTGAGGTTCTGTTATGCATGGGTGGGTCAATGGGAGTCCGGGAACAAACACAGCTGTTTCCACGAGCGCGAAAAGGACATGTCAAACTGTGAGCTCAGACTTACTGCCAGAATTGTTGTGCGGTTGTTGGAAATGTCTACACTGTCTCTGATTTTTTTTGCAGTTGACGACAGTGAGCAGACACTCTAACGTCATCGCAAACATTGACATAGTTGCAGTGGTGTCACTCATATCATGAAGTTTAGCATGTCACAAGTGTCCTAGTTGCAATTGTAGTTTACACCCCGCGGACAACGTAGCGCTTGCGCCGTACAGCTGTGCATAGTTGATGAGATGTGTCATGTAAGCTTCTGACGCACTATAAACAACGCCTCAAGAGTGTATGAGGTAGTTGGGTAACCAAACAGTTGTGCCTGTGTTTGTTCCAAAGCGCTTCTTTGGAATGACGAGCTCAAGAACAGCCTTGTGCGGCTTGGGGCGGGAAGGCACATACCACATGAGGTACGAACACGAACATTCATGGAGCCTTTTAAGTCGCAAATTTGCTGCAAGGCCCATTCGCAGAGACGTGCTTGCGTTGCGTACTTAGCTAGTGTGACACAGAGAGTGTCGGTCTTGTGTCCATGCCTGCGTTACCGTGCCACAACTGAAACCCACATGTGCCATCTCACATTGTGTATTTTGGTAATGCTCGTACTGTTGACACTCAAGTGCAATGCGGGAGGATATCGTCGCAAACTTGTTGCCGACAGCTGCAGCCAGCCTGAGGACTTGTGCTAGCGTTCCTTGTATCGAGACTATGTAAGGTATCCTTGGATTAGGTACACATAGCATGTTTCTGTCCATTGGCCAGCAGGCAAGACATGCCCGCTGTGCATTTGCATCTACCTGTCTGCTTCAGACATTTCGTTTCGGACTGAATGCGGGCATCACTACTTCTTCTGAGGCGACAGAGCTTGCAGAACGCACCAACCATATCATGGCTCATCTCCTCTGCCCGCATGGAGCCGTCGAACAGTGACCCTCCAGTCTCGACATGTGCACTGTAGAAGGCACTCTCAGGGTCTCCAGGCATCCTACTCAGTAGGGACCTCACCTTCTAGCGTCGTGGACGCTTTCTTGGCCTCTGCTAAACAGACTGCTGAGCCACTGGAAGTCAGGCATGCCATGGAGCTGGACGATAGAAACTGCGATGTGGATGGGCACTGCAGGACAGGCCCGGACACAGTCGTGGCCCTACTAGCGGACGACATCATCGGCGCGGCATTTGATCACGCACGTGATCTTCGGTGTGCCTTCAATTCCATCCTGCCACATCTGTTGTGCTACACACACTGCCGTACTGCATGTTGCCACAACTACTACCCTGACGGCGATCCCTGACCACTGATTCCTCGGCTACAGGACACCTGAGGAGTCCATAGACTTGAATTTAGAGCTTTGCTTACAAGCTGCTTACTCACGAGGGAACATTCCAGTCCGCGCAGAAGATTCTGAGGAGGCGCCACCGTTCCTAGACTCATTCGGTGTCCGTGCCCTAATCCACGCTGGCATCGTCGAACACAGCCTACTGTCCAGCGTACAGATCTCCGAGAGGGAGCATTCTGCGAGGTACAAGGTTGTTATGTGTGGGGGAGAGGTGGCGGTGCTGACGTTCCAGCTGGTTCTGCAGAAGGGAGTGCGAGCGGCATACCGCGGCATTGCCACGGAGTCTAGCTGGGTCCTGCAGCGGGTGTGTGGGGAATGGAGTGACCTGTTGGTGCGTTCTATGCTGCAAGCGGGCTGGTGCACTGGAGCCGCCGCACATGCAACTGCTTAGCGAACAGAGCCTGGTTCTTACCAGTTTTTGGCCCTCTCCGGGTGGGGTGCACTGCTTGACTGCGTTTGGGAGTGCTGTGGGCCGGGGGGCTCCTTCAGAGTTGTCGTCAGTGCATTCCCGCCCTGCGGTTGATTCGGGGGCTCTGCTTCTGTGCCATTGGTGACTCGGTGCCACACACTGAGGTCACCGCAAATCCAGTCTGAGGACTACAAGCTCTTGGAGGCTTCTGTCGTCGAGCCCCCTTATACAGTCGGGCACAACTATAATTATAGTTGTGGTTGCCCCCTTACCGTGCCCCCATTAGAGTGCCCCCCTTACCGTGCCTGTTCGGCTTGTCACCGGCTGTGCCGTGCCTGCCACACACATTGCCACCAACCCTTCATGCGTCCTGTTGTTGTCAGCCTCTCCCGACGAACGCACGCTTGGTCCGCCTAGCGCTCACTGCGTCAGGTGCCCAGTCCCGAGACATCATTGTCAGGGAAGCTCTCTGCCAAGGAGTGCTGAGCAGCAGTGCTGCTGCTGCGTGTGTGAACGTCCCTGGGATCGTTAGCACACTTAGGAAGGGTGCAGGTTGGTAGAACCGGAAACACAGCGAATAACCAGGAACCCAAGTAGCCTGCATCCACCTTTACAAACCGGAAAGGTAGTGAATAGGCATGAACCCAAATAGCCAAAAGCAACTAACCCAAGTAGCCAGTTTTTTCCTGTTTTTTGTCACTCTGCAGTACATTGTATGCGGTCTTGACTTGCGTTGGCAGTGCAGGACACGCCGCACGCAAGCATGGGCCCAGAGGCCAGCATGAGCTGCTACTTGACTGCTCTGCAGCAGGGGGACATTGCGGCCGCATTCAATTTCGTGGCTCGCAGCGATCACGAAGGCGAGCGTGCGCTGCAGCGCTACACAGCTCAGCTGGAGTCCCCACTGTTTCGGCCAATGATCAACCACATATCTAGTAAGGTGTGATTTTTCAGGTCATCTCAGAACACCCAGTCTCATGTGAACGGTATGGCAGAAAGAAACATTATCACCTTGTTCAACTACTTTTGTAACGACAGGCACTGTTCTAGTGAGGCGCTGAATGTAGTCACTCAGGCGTTACATTTCCTGTGGCCTCTGCCTGTACCTCGAATCGGGTACCCAACCAACTCCTGAGCACACAAATACACACATGCCTATGGCCTTAAGGTTTCTACTGTTCGAGATACATACGCACACACCCAGCTCCTCTGACAAGACTGTGTGCATGACAGTGCATCGATGCTTGTGCTGCTCAGTGCACAAGAAGTGATTCGGTCCACAAGAGTCTGCAAAAAGTCCAGACTGCGCAAGTTTGCGGCTGAAGTTAGACTGCACTAAGAGAGAGATGTGGTGAACACCTGAGAGATGTGCAGGTGTTGATGTGTCGCCATACAGGCAAAGACAAGGTCTCGGCCGTCCTCAAGCTGGTGCCTGACCCCAGAAAGTTGCGCGGAGACACAAACGGATCAAGCAGTAAGGATTCGAGTGACGCCCTGTATCTTCTAACTGTTTCACAGGAGCATATTCAAGCGCACAGACCCGGTGAAGCTGGGCAGGAGCATGGGGCAGGCGACCGAATGGCAGTGTGGACTATTTCAAGTGTCAAAGTAGTGCCCGTTCAGTTTGTTAATGCTTGGCCGCAGCGTAGGACGTAGCCCGCGTGATCAGGTGCTGTAGTATAGATTTATTCGTAGACATGTTGTCCAATCCTATGTTACGACGATGGTATTCTTTTGTTGCCACCTGATTTCTTGAGGCCCTGCAGAGATGCAATGAAGAGCTTCGGTGCAGAGCTTCGTGTGGCGATTGCTAGTCTGACCCTGGCGAACATATATAATCGTGGTGTCATGGTGGTGTACATTGTACATTGTGGTGTGATGTTTCCTGCAGTGTTCGCGACATCTGACCTGTGGCATGTTGACGCCATCTGACCTCTGGTGCCTAGTACTAGCTGCCCTTGCAGTAAGCATGAACAAGGACTGTCGCTTGACATGCCGCTGTGCCGAGTGACTATGCCTATGCATCAACCATGCATGGCTCATTGATGCTTTATGTTGTGTTGGACCATACTTACGCTGAATGGGTCCAGCACACTGGGGCTGCATTGTGTTCTGCAGGCCAGGTGTAGATGTGATGACTTGTGGAGACCCAGAACAGGACGCTGTGATGGGCGTGAGAACTCCAACAAGATGGGTGCAAGTTACAATCCAGAACAGCTACTAATCTTCCAAGATTCAACGAGTCAGACTCCTTTTAACCGTTTCATAGGGGCTCAAGGTGCAGACCAGTGAGCAGCTAATTGCATGACATAACCTTATTGCAGAAACCCTCCAGAACATTCTAGACTATACCAGGCTGAACCTTACACCAGGCTGTAAAGAACTTGATTATGTCGGGTCGCAACATGCCAGGCAGAGTGGACAATCGAATCGCTCGTTTCTGAGGTGCCCAGAGCATTGATCACCAGTGTCGCTTAGTTACATAGAACAATTCTCAATACTTGGGGCTATTTTTTGGGTGTGTGCCCTAACAAATTAAGCGACACCTGTGATCACTGGCCCAGAGCTACTCCCTGTTTCATAATCAATGGAACAAGAGCCCTACCCCAGAGCGGTGTGTGGAAGAACTGCCGAATCTGCCGGCTGCAGTCAGACTTAAAAGTGCCGAGCTGCCCGTGCATGGAATTGGTATACCCTCAGGCGTTCACTACTCAGCACCGACCCGTCATGCTCCCTTCAGTTAGCTGTGTGTTATTTTATGCTTTAGCTATGCGCTGTTGTTTGGGAAGCACAAACAACAGCGCAGCCCTCCCCCCCACCCCCCTTCAATGCCCATGGATTGCAGCCTGTCGAGCTTCGGGACAGCGACTCGGCCGCATGCATAGCTGAGCTACCCCTGCTTCCACAGTCCAATAGTGGGTCTGGACGGTTGGCACTGGAGCCTATTTCGAGAAGGTGGGAAACACCTCTGGGGGCCGAGGCTTTCCCTCAAGAACGATGTGCTGTGTGTGTGGGCCCTCCACCAGTGCTCCACACTGCGGCAGGATTGTTCCATCTGACACCCGAAATATTCTCCCAACAAATCTGCAATTTGTCTATCTAGCCGAGCTCTGGTTCCGCCCTTTCGGAGTGCTGAGCCAGAAGCTAAACTCCTGATGGGTCGCCGCCTGATGGTTCGCGCTCTCCTCATGGCACGCAACGTCGACGATTCTTACCCTGTCTCTATGCGTGAGGTTTGTGTGCCCTGGGTCTAAACGAACCCTCTGCGTTCCTGCGCGGCGGTTCTGAAGGTCTATGTCGGCGTCGTTGCAGCACATTGCCTCATTGCAATGCATTGCTAATATGTACACGGGTGTACACGGTCTTGCAAGACCATGGTTGCACATGTATGTCCAGTTGGCCAACTGGACATGTATACATGTGACAGGCCCAACATGTGACAGGCCCAACATGTGACAGGCCCAACATGTGACAGGCCCAACATGTGACAGGCCCAACGTTGGGCCTGACCTTGAACGCAGCTATGCGGTGTTTCTCGACGCCTAGGTTCGACAACCACCCTCCGAGAACTTTGTTACGCAGGGCCATAATAAATTAATTAGTCGGGGACTACGGCATACTAGGAGTGCCTGGGGATTTCGGTGCTGTTGTGCCATTCGAGTGAAGTGGTGGATGTTTTGTGTTAGTTGCTTTTGGCTATTTGGGTTCATGCCTATTTACTACCTTTCCGGTTTGTACATAAAACAAGGAGTGCAGGCCTGGGGATTTTCGCTTTGGGACATCACCACTGGTGATGTCCCCGGGTTGCTTGTATTTCGCTGCCATGTCCGAGGCCGAAGCTCGTAGCGAGCACCCGGCGTGTCATGCTCTTCAAGCGCAGCCATGCTCTCAGTTGTACTCCACCGCCAATGGGTGTACCCGGCGGCCTGGGTTACTTGTGCCTACTGCTGAGGTGGAATAGGGTATTCTGTGTGTGTACTGTAGTGCTACATTGCTGCCACTAAGGTTTGTTCTGGTGGTTTGTGTACACATGGCTTCTGTGCCGTTGTGCCTGCTTCTGGTTTATGTCTTTCTCCACCCGATTAGCTTTTTTTTCCTGCATCCTGTCGACGTGATTTACATCTTGTCGCTTGGTGCCAGTTTTGATGAAGATTCCGTCCCTGCGGATGACTGTGTCTTCGCCAGCGTTGTGTTCGCCTCGCTGGCCAAGTGCTAGTGGCAGACGAGTCTCCTCGCTCGTCAGTGAACAGACACTTATTTCACAAACAAGCCAGAAACAAAAGAAAGACTCTGCCCACAGCCAAATATCAAGCACAGCATCACTCCAGCCGAGGGAATGCCTATGCGCATGCAAGCTCTAGACCTGTGGCCTAGGCCTGGCACAGCCGCACCCCCGACCTACCAGCAAACAGACAGGACGAGTCTTTTCCCTCTCAGTATGCCGCAGCACCGGCATGCCCGGGCTTGAGGCACCTGCAGGTGCCTCGGATGCTCGCGTCGTAGGTGGGAAACGAAGCGTCAATGCGTACACGGGTATTATAAATCACCCGGCGCAGCGTGCATGAACTCTTGAGAGTCCTCTCCGTCAACGCGAGGTCCCCGTCCGTCGAAAGGCATGGCACCGAACCCCATGGCTGCATTGGCACATTGTGATTATTGGTCCCAGGATATCTGCGCCGCGGATCCATATGCACAGGATCCAATCAGCTAAGGCATGGGCTCACTAGGTACACCAAGTCCTCTTTGAACAGGTGCTTGCGTGCAGAGTTCTTTTTGTTTGTTTTGCGGTCGCTCAGCTGAGGTCTGAGCGGCTGTGTCTAGAGGTTACACTAGCAACAGTATTACCGAACGTTCTCGTCGCAGTTTGTAGCCGTTCGATTGCAAAGCAGGTGCTGCATCTGCTCTTCTAGCACCAGACATCATCATTCATTCCTTCCAGATGGTTCCCTCTCATCCACGCGCCTTGCACATAGCCTTCGGAGCCAGCGTACTCTTGAATATGTGCCGGCCCTTCATAAACCACGACGCAATCCCGCTCGATGTAACTCCTCTTTGCCTCGATATTTATTTAACCTTTTCACCTCCATGGCTGCGCATCCTTGTGTGCTAGGCCCAAGCGTCTTTGGCCATGGGGTTTTGGAACCAGATACTGGCAGCGACACTGCTACGTATGCAGGCAAGGCAAGGCACGATAACACATTGTCCAGGGAAATAAATTGCACTCAGTTCAATTTTGTTTGCATTGAAAACCTAAGGCAGGTTGCAAATGGGCTGGGTTCCGTGGGCTGTTCTCGTGCTGAGTCTCTCTGTGCGAGGAGGCACAGCAGCCCGCATCTTGGCACCGGGATCCCAAAACGGTGTAGAAGCTCCTTTGCAGGTGCACTGACTTTGCTGCACATGGTTACATTCACATACCCTGATTTTCACTGCTTGCTTTCAAAGCTTTCATTGGCCTCTGTTGTGAACTTGGCACTCTTGCACTCATCCTCCACTGCATGCACCGCTGTACTACCGAAGTGGCTCACAAGCAGCGGCGTGTCAGCCACTTCGGTAGTACCAGAGAAGAATTCCGGAGCACTGTTTCTTAGGAGGGGGGGGGAGGGTTGGTCATTTAGTGTTACCACTGGAGTTTTTCGTCAATACAATCCCCCATTTCAAACCTTGTCGGGCTGTAACAGGGTTTCTTTCGAGTGTTCCCGCCAGGGTCCTACAGCCAGGTACCCGGACATAGACACTTTCCGGGTTTGTTGGTACTATTTTCCGGCTGCCAGATAGAACTATCCCGGTGGGCAAAGAGAAAGACTGCACTGGTTCCTGCTGACAGTGAACAGCATCCATGCAGCTTTCGTGTGGTTACAGGGAGCAGCAGGAGCGCCACACAGAGACCTTTTACAAGTCGACGAAATCACTGTAGTGACCAGTTCCCGCGGTCTCATGGACGCCATCAGCGCTGGAGCGGAGCACATCGAGATCCAGAACCATCTTCAGGTTAATGAAATTCCTGGGAGTGCGCGGCGGAGCATCACACACATCTTTGGCGATCTGCCTGCCACTATGAAAAGCATCAGGGTGCGCGCTCCGTGTACTTTGCATGCATGCATACCTGCTGCGTATCTCTGTACAAGAGCATGCCTGTACAAGATCATGCCATGTACAAGAGCATGCCTGGCTGCGTTTCAAGCCATTGTCACTCAGACATGCAGTCTAGTCCCAATTCATCGGACCGATGATAGCTCGGTTTGTACTGCAAGTCGGATTTTTTCTTCGTGGTGTGAACACATTTACAAGCGCTTTCCCATAAAATTTTTGACTCGTTTGCTCGGACGGGGTCATTCGCTGGACTGTTTTTAGGGGACATCGCTGGTGCATGAGCCATTCTATGGAGTTATGCCTGTAACTTTACACACACTGTTTGTAGGGGACATCGGTGCACGACGAATCGAGATTACACTGTACATATCTTTGTTCACAGCAGGGAGTCGGAGAGCAGTACAGCTTGCCCAGCAGAAAGATAGCTACCTTATATGCTGAGGCCGAAGGCCTTCTTGGGTATGGCGTGGTTCCCAAATAGGACTTTTCTTTAATATAGCGAATAGGCAAGAACCCTAACAGCCGCAAACAATAAACACAAAACAACCGCCTTTTTCCATTTTTCTACAGTTTAGTTAGTTTCTCGTGCATGCAGGGAAACTGCGTCAACGTACCCGAACCTGCCGAGAGCGCGGTCATTCCTCCTGGCCACACGCCGCTGCTGCCGCTGCAGCGCGGTCAGTGCCTGCTGCTCGCGGACCAGGCCCTTTGGCAGGTGAACAACACGCAGGTGTGGGTGGACGCGCTGTACGCACGCATCGGCCTCAACCGATTTGGCGAAGAAGTGCTGAGCTTGATGAAGGTGGTGGGCAGCGAGGCGGCTGCGTGGCTGACCGGCGTCACTTTGCAGGTGCTGATGTTCACACTGTGAGTTCACAGTCGATTTCAGTTCGTAAGGCAAACGTACACACAATGAATTACAACGTTTTGAATCATAGTAATAATAATAATAATAACAGTACAAGTGATGATCCTTTGTATGCTTGCCGACAAGGTTCTCGTAATTGCACTGCTTTTCTGGCTGGAACCCCTCTCGCAGGGTGTCACCTCGAAATGCATCGTGAGGGTTTTCTTTCTGCACTGTTTCTCAGAAACCAGAAAGAGAGTACGCGGGCAAGCCCCCACACAGCCCGAAACAACAAACGCACAGCACCACCACTTCACTTCAATGGCGCAACAGCACCATCACGAAAGACTTTCTCAGTAATCTTGGCCACACTGGGGTAGAAGGGACAAAACATAGTGCCACGACCTTGTTCCAGAGCCCAACTGAGGTGTGGGTTTTCTTTTTTTGGCTTGGTATTCGCAGCCACCCCTAACCCCGCAACCGACAACACAAAAAGAAACTAGAAAACCAACAAGTCGAACAAGCAACAACGGCGGCAAGGTGTATCACGTACCCTTCAGCAGAGGGGCCTCACTTCCATTCACAAACTGGAAAGGTAGTTACAAGGCACAAACCCAAATACCCAAAGCAACCAACACAAAAGAACCACCAGGAACGACCTGACTTCCTAGACGTGGACGCCACCAAATCAAAGGCAACATAGTACTATGGACTTTAGCACCATTCCGCAAGCTTCCCAGCGCATTAGCGATTAAAGAAAAAAATCTGGTTATGCTCATGGTCACTACCTTTTGGGTTTGTAAGGCATGCATATGGTCATGCATGCATGCATGCATGCAGGGCAACGGAGATGGAGCCCTAGACTGTGACGTGTGCGGCCTTCACGTCACCGGTGGCGCCACAGTTTATGCAGAAGGTGCGTTTACTGCAGTACCTACAAAATGTCCAGGAAAGTGGTTCAGTCTCTCACTGGACCCTAGAGCCCCTGTCTATCTAAGTTTCGGCTTTATCTTTGTTTTCTTTATTTAAAAGAACTAGAAATCGCCCGGAATTCACTACCTTTATGGTTTGTAATAAGAAGTCGCCTGGAAAACCCCTATTCAATCCATGGGATTGCAAGCATGAAGCGGAAGATGCATGGAGCAGACCGGTGCCGTTGCAGATTGCATCCTATCAAGCTTTGACGGAGTGAACGCCGCGCTGGCCGATGAGGCCTACCTCTCCTTCTCCCGGTGCACGTTCGCCAACAACACCATCTTCCCCCGCGACAGCGGCGCAGGTGTCATCGAGGCAAAGAGCTTCGCCGACCCCCTCCCCACCGGCGAGGTGCGGCTACAGGGGTGCACGTTCACAGGGAACTCCGGATCCAACGCCCCCATGCCCACCCTCCTTGCAGACAACCGCGCAGATGGCCAGGGGGTGTTCTATGCTGACTCAGCAGTGCCGGAGGTGTGCGCATATGAGGAGGGGGCCTGGAACGACCCCCCCCCTGACTGCGTTAGCGAGGCCCCCTTGGGGCTTGCGCAGGCAGCTGGCCGGCCTTTTGTGAATGCATCAAGCCCTACGCTACTACAGATTCAGCGGGTGTGTAGCACCCCCCCTGTCCCCCCCCCCCATCCTACTGCCCCCCTCCCCCCCTGGACCCGCTGTTTATGAAGGCTGTGTGTTTAAGGATGTTTGTAAACAAAGGGGGAGAGGGGGGGACTCCCTGCAACCCCGATCCCCGCTGCCCCCTCCACCCCCCTGGGTTGAGGAGGCAGACCCGGTCAACGCAACCGCTTGTCCCTACATCTGTGTGAAAATCGATTCCCATCAGATGGATAGTGGTGGTGGTGGTGGTGGTGGTGGAGACGTGGCAATCACAACAGCCTTTCGCTTGCCCCTTTCCCCTTTCTCCTAAGTATTATCATTCTGTTCCCAGAGAGTGAGTGGTCATGCACAAGCTTGGCAGATGAGCACAGAATCACCACCTCTCTTCTGCACTGCATGGCCAGTCCCCTCTTATTATGCGCAATTGCCGAATGGTACGGCCATGATATGATCCCAGAACGCATCACATGTGTTCTCTTCATCCTTTGAGGGCTTCAAAAGTGACCAAGACCAACAGACCAGGCAAATGTTCCATAATCTTGATCAGTGTGCAGGAGGTCGAAGCGCAGTTGGCGCTGAGGCCCCCTACGCCGACTACAGTGCCCCCCTCGAGTTTTCAGCCACCAGCTGGCAATGCAGGGGAAGGAGGTGAGGGCTTGCCTGCGGGCGCTATTGCAGGTGTGAATCCACCCCACTGTTCACACCCTGCGCCAATGCATGCTGTGCAGCACCCCTGCCACGGCTAAAGCTCGTGTGTGTGTGTGTGTGTGTGTGTGTGTGTGTGTGTGTGTGTGTAAAAACATTGCTGTGCCTAGATACCCAAGACGTCAGAATCATCCAGAATTTTCTGAATTCCAAAACGATTTTCAGTTCTTGTGTTTGATTTTTTGAGTCATTATGTTTCGTCATTATTATCGCAGTCTGGCTAAGAGTGCTGGGAAAGACTTTCGTGATGGTGCTGTTGTGCCGTTCGAGTGAAGTGGTGGATGTTTTGTGATAGTTGATTTTGGCTATTTGGGTTCCTGCCTATTCACTACCTTTCCGGTTTGCAAAAGCTCCGATTTGATTTTTTGAAGAAAAAAAAATCAAAAGTCGCAGAGGGGATATGACGTGTGAAACGTGTGCCCAACGTTCAGTTCGAAAAAAAAGAAAAAAAGAATACAGAAGGGAGGTTGCAGGGATCGTGATTGGCAGCGTGGCCGCTGTGGTGGCGCTGGGCCTGCTGGCATGGCGCTGCTGTGGCTTGGGTGCACCAGAGAGGAAATCTGCTGCTGGGATGTCGAACAGTCTGGTGCGCATGCATGCATGTCCGCACTGCCTGCCGCCCACTCTTGTTGCAGGGCTGTCACTTACACCCTTCAACACTTCTACACCCTTCAACACTTCTAGCGACAGCTCGGCAAACTCCTCTAATTTCTTCTTTCCTGTTTTGCTCTTTTCAGACTCTTTTCAGGCTGCTAAACTCAAAGAGTTGAGACGCTGCAGGGCAAGATGTCCAGCATCTCCAAGGGCCAGATGCCATCTGGCAAGTGGTCCGTCAACCTCACAGCAGGCAAGCCCGTCCACGACACCACCACAGCCACGGACCTGCGTGCCCAACTGCCAGTGCCTGGCGCTGATTCCTGTGTTCAAGATCGGAGGGAGTTTTTGAGTTATCAGCTGGACACTCTGTATGGGAAAGAAGTGCTCGATGGGCTTGTGTTTGAGTCAGGATATCTCACTAGAGCATTCGGAGGTGTGTCCGTTGAGTTGCCTTGACTTGTACACAAGCACAGTAACTCCTGTTTACGATGCAATGAGTACATTGATAATGATGTCGGAACGTATAAAACCCCTTCAGTAATACGGAGGTGTTTCTGGTTGACAGTTTCAACACTTTGAAAGCAGAAGTGGAACGTTTGAATGTTGAATTTTGATTTTGAATTTTGAATTACACTTTCTGGCAGTGTTCGTTCAGTTGGCACCCTGGCTGCTGGTGCAGGGCAGGCGGTCGTGCAGTTTGCAGTGCACAAGGGGCTCAAGCTGGATGCCGCGATCAAGTTCTTCCTGCACAAAGTTTCCTTCGATGAGGAGGTGCTCCACTACATTCAGGGAGACGACCCCCTGAAGAAGTTCCTCCCCAAGTGTTACCTTATTCATGACAACTCCGACTCGAGGTGCACCTCCACCACATGCATGCACCGCCACCGACACTATCACTGCCACATGCATGCACCGCCACTGTCACCGTCGCATTCTGCTCTCTTTCAACGTCACGGCGCCGCTTACTGGCTGCTTGCAGCCCCGTTTGTCGGTTTCTTGATTCCGTGTTCTTGAATTCGGGAACTTGCTGTCCTGCCGTCGCTGCTTCGATACCACCTGCTGGTGTAACACTTTGGTGCGCCAGCCAAATCAAACTCCAAGGCTGCCTCACATGCGCGGTCATCGCCCCGTGGTGTGCGGCACGTGTTACGCGCGTGGCTGTCCTTTATGACGTGTGGCTGCTGCTGCAGCTTCCTGGACGGCCACGGTCGGCCGATGCCGCCATGCATTGTGATGGAGAGGGGTGAGTCACTGGACCGGTGGGTGACGCGGTGCAACAGCACCCTGGACCAGTTCACATGCATGCAGGTGCTGCTCCACAACTCCCCCCCCCCCGCCCCCAAAACCTACCCGGAAACAAATAATATGCCCTGAGCGTTGTCTGCGTCGCTACTGTGCACTGCCCAGAGCGTACTCTAACCGTATTTGTCTTCCCTGATGTCTGGCCATGGATTCAAACACAGCTAGCCATAGAAACACAGCTAGTCAAACACAGCTAGCCATGGAGTCAACACAGCAACATGCGATCCCTCCGGGGTGAAGTCCAGAAAAGCAGCACAGTGACATATCTTTGATGCGGCCACATGGGCTCCCATTCGACAGCTGCGGGACGACAATGAGTTCCTGCTGCACCAACGCCTAACTTTTACAGCGGATCAGCACAACGTCCCCAACAAAGCACCAGTGCCAAAAATGGGGCTCCAGACCCCCCCCCCCCACCTGCCTCCATACATTTTAATATCAAGCATTTATTGCAATAGTTGTAATACACTTGAATCAATATTATCACTACCTTTCTGGTTTGTACGATGGAATTCATGTTTATTTGTATCCCCTCCGAACACAATTGAATTCACGTTCATCGATATTTTAATCCCCACCGAACATGAAACCCACATATGCCACAATCCGCTACCCTTCACCCAAGCACCTGCGCTGTGCCACAGATCCTCCACCACATCTGCGAGTGCCTGCTGGACCTCCACGCGGCAGGCTACGTGCACCGCGACCTCAAGCCCGGCAACATCATGTGGCTACCCAGCACCAACCGCTGGACGCTCATCGACTTTGCCTGCGCCGCAGTCATCGGCTCTGTGGCGCGCGCAGCGTACTCGCTGCCATACGCTGCGCCAGAAGTCGTCCAAGCAGCCTTGCGCGAGCAGCAGCCGAGCATTGTGGCGTCCACTGCGTTTGATGCGTGGTCTCTGGGGGTGCTGGCCGTTGAACTGTTCACTGGGCGGCCTGCCCTAGTGCCCTTCGAGGAGGGGAAGGAGCAGGTGAGCTGCCACTGAATGCTCTGTCGTTGAAGATGACTGTGTGACTGCCTTGACTGCCTTGCTCTATCATTGACTCCTATGATAACATCACAAACAACATCATAAAAAAAAAATTTTGTCAACGATGTGTTGTCCCTGCTCGGCAGTGCGCTGTCAATAATCCACGTGATAATCTGGGTATTATGTGTGTAATAGTTTAGTAATGTACGTGTCTGACAGTACTATTCGATGCTGACAGTACTATTCAACACATGCTGTTCATGCATGCTGCTCGTGCCCTGTAGCCACTTCAACGTTTTTAAGAATTCTTGCAATTAAGATCTTGATGAACGGTGACTTGCATCATATACCGCAACCCCATGCACTTTCCCACTGCCGCCGCCCATGCATGACAACGCAACCACCTTCCTCGCTGATGCTGTGCGTGGCAGCCTCACACCTGCGCATCACTGCAGGTGGTCGCGAAGATCGTTGGGGATGAGAAGCTGCCCTGGGAGTACGAGGACAGGGGCAGGCAGCTGCTCGAGTGCGCCGGGCGCTTCCGGGAGGCCGTGCTGAGCCTGCTGCACCGCGACCCAGTGCTGCGTGCGATGGTCCAGACCTTCAAGCAGCAGTACACCCAGGTCATGCACCACACAAATGAGCATGACCTGGACCTTCTGTCCATTCAAGGACCCTCGACCTCCGTGAGCCAGCCTTCCACCATCACCCTGCCACGTCCACCCATCGATGAGAGTCGCTCCACGACGGCCGAGTAGTGTCACAGGGAGGTGATCAAGTACCTCATTTGTGGTTGCTTGCAGAAAACACAAAGCAAGTGAGGTGTTGTGAAGAATAAATGCAGGTTGGCCCCCAGCGTCAAGCACTCTGAGTGTGATTGAGTGCATGCTGCGTGTGTTTACTGCAAGTTGTAGCAGTGCCAGTTTCTCCTGTGACAAGAGAACCCCAGTAGTTGAAGGACTTATGCTGTTGCTTGTGTCCTAGTGTGCAAGCATCTCGCTATGGAGGTGGCTGCATGCTGTGTGTGTTTTTATCCCTTGGCTTGAATCCAAGTTTCTTTTCTATGAGATGTTGATTTTCCTTGGAGACACGCAAGTGCTGTGCGCTGCCTTGTGTGCCTTCTATCCCTCCAGGCGTGCAACGAAGAGACGCTTCAAGGTTGTACAGATTCCTGCCTGTTTTCTCCGGTTGCGTTTTTTTGGAAGACTTGACAGGTTCCCTGTCCACCATGCTAGCCTATGGGGGAAGATTATATCTGGTTGAGGAGTTTCAAATATGGCGACGTGGTTGGGAAGGTTAAGTGTCATTGTGGTTGAGGAGTTTCAAAATATGGCGATGTGGTTGCGAGGAGTTGGCCTGGCGAGTTTGGTTCTTTGCCCATTTATTACGGACAGAGCAGAGTGGGGATATAAGAGGTTTCCGTTCGTTTGGACGTAACATTGATTGTTTTTCTGTTCCGTAAACAAGTGTGGGTTGCCAGTCAACCCCACCAATCATCCTAAGGACAGCGTGTCAAGTTCTGCAATGCACCAACTGCGCGAAACAGCAAACGATGCAGAAAGGACTTGCATGGTTTCCAGAACCATTCGAAACCATGACTGTGACTGCACAGAGCACGGGGCCTCTGCGCAGGCACCTGGTGTGGCAGTGTTCCCTGCGATGCTGTGGTAGTATCGATGTAATTGTACAGGGGCACATGCATATTCACATGTAATTTAAAAGGGGCTCCCAAAGAATCTCACTGGACCTCTCCTTGAGGTGGTTGAAGGTTTAAAGCAGTCTCTCCAGACTCCAACCCTATGCGTATGAATGCAGAAAGAACGCTGTACATGTGTTGCAGCAGGTACTCGAGAGGCAATATTTGAGATATGTGACATGTACTGTGAAATTATTGCCCGCTGTGCACTAGCCGTGTGCCGCACTGTGAGCTTGGTCAGCGTTGCGGATCAGTGCGTAGTTCCCAAGGTCATGCATGCTCTTCTTCACAGCGTCATCAACGTTCTCCATCATTGCCTGCAGCACTTTCAGCCTTGTCAGCTGTCAATCGCCCAGATCGTCAGCAAACTTCTGGTCTTGCTGGTGCTATCCTCTCAGTTCTCAGGAGACCTCATGAAGCCTGCTGGTGAACCAGTAGCTACTACTAGTGTGCAAGAACCAAGCAGTGTGCACAGGCACAAGCTGACAGCTAGGCAGGGAGAGAAGTTCAGTGGTCATGCTCCACAATTTCCGATGCCGAGAGGCAGAAAACTGAACTCCTAGTTGGAAGAAAGTTGGCAAATTTTTTGATGGAAAACAGGGAGAGGAAGGAGAACGACACAGAGAGTCACTGAGCACCGTAGAACAACGCAATTCGTGAGAGTGGGAGAGTGGGCCAAAAGCTGAGTGGGAGAGAGCAGCACCGAGCATCACACTGACATGAATATTCGTGGTTGGAAGAACGAACTGAGAATCACATTAACGATCACAGTCGGCTTCTCCATGCAGCAAAGAAACCAAGCAATGCAGGCATGCAAGTTCAGAAAAGCAACCGGTGCAGGCATGTGGGTGCTGCACACCTGGAACCTCTCAGCTTCGTTCGTCTTCATGTTGTTCATGGCCGCAACCAGCATGTTGAAAACATCCACATTATTGAGAGCTGTCTCGATCTCCTCGTCATCGGTCCAGTCATCGTCGAAGAGGCCGGCGATGTCATCCTCGTCGTCAGAGTCACCCGCCTCCAGCTTTGCGATCAACGTGCGCCGCTGTGCTAGCATCTCGTCGTACGCGGCATCCTCCTCTGCCGGGTCAACTGCATCACAGCCGGCACATCTCTTTCTTCTGCCGTATATGTGCATCACAATAGGGGGGACCCGCCCGCCCATCCAGCTGCTCGCTCGGGGGGAGGGGAGGGGCGCGTTGGATACATGCATTGTCAGCAGGGGGCGGGGGAGTTTGATGCGTGTGTAATCAGCAGGGGGGGGGAGGGGAGGGGGAGGGAGGGGGGGACATCTTGCTCTTCTGCTGCACATGTGCATCACAAGGGGGGGGTGGATGCACACATAAACAGAAGGGGGGGGGGGGGGGCGGTAGTTTTATGTGTACCGTGTACTGTAGAGTGTACCGTAGTCAGCAGGGGGGGGGGGCAGGGGACGCATTTGGTGCGCTTATAGTTGGAAGGCGCTGAGGCGCTCAGACTAACAGGCTTGGGAGACTTCTCAGCACTGAAACTGGGGAGTTCTGTTCCGATGGTCAGAGGAACAGGCAGAACTAGGGGCATGTTTGCAAGTAAATTGTTATTTGTTTGCAAGCCAATTGTTGTTTATCAGGGCAGCGCACTGTGTGACCCCATGTCCCCCGTTGCGGCATCAGACGAGTCCTCCTCTTCCGACTCGTCCGACTCTTTGCCATCCTTCGCGGCCTCCTCCTGCTCCTTCAGACGCCTCAGCATCTTGACTACCTCTGGCAGCACCTGCACACACGTGGAGACACTGCTTTCGAAGTCCAGAGATTGCAGCTACGCACTTGCTTGTTGCGTTGCAAACCTTTGCATGTTTTTTGTGACGCAAACACTCGTCGTATTACCTCGCAGTGCTGTGTGCATGAACAATGTGTTTAAGAACCAGGTAAATCATCGTAAATGTGTGACACAAGGTAGGTTTTTATAGCAAACAAGGTACTTGCTATAAAAAGAGCAAACAATGGAACTCTGGAACGAGGCGATTTCGTGATGGTGCTGCTGTGCCAACGAGTGAAGTGGTGGATGTTTTGTGTTAGTTGATTTTGGCTTTTTGGGTTCCTGCCTATTCACTATCTTTCCGGTTTGTAAAATGTGGAATGAGGCGAGCTATAGGCTGCACCTTGTCAAGGGCGCCGCTGACGGCTGGGGGAAGGGCGGACGCGGGCAAGTTGAATATGCACAGTAGGCCAGCACAGCACAGCTTCTTGTCGTATAGCCGCCTGAAGTACTGGCCCTCAGTCTTGATCATCTGAAACCACAAAGTAAACACCTGCAGCATCAATGCGGTTGCAACAGCAAACAGCAGCTGACTGAGGACTAGCAAGGGACGTTGGCATAACTGCACCGGTAGCTGTTGTATAGGACATGAAATCAACAGGGAGGCACTAGCATCCACTAAGAAATATCTATTGAATGGCGTCTGTTACATGGTATCAATTAAACGGTCTCATGTGCAGACATACACGGGTATGCATTCATGGGCATCGTTTACAGCTGAGTTGAGCAGGCAGACCAGGAATTCTCATCGACCGTGGCGTATAAAGCAACGCCTGTTCACTTGCCAGTGCAAAAATCTGTGCTTGTAATGGCCTGCCCAGGCGGGTGCCCCAGACATCAGACGCCGCAGCGCAGCACCCACAGTGTGGTGCGCCCTGAAGTGTGCGTACAGCACATGTATTTAACGTCATGAGGAAACCAAACCAACCAAATAAGGTAACGTGTAAAGGTAGCGTATAAATGGAAGGAAACCGTCATAAGGAAACCGTCATAAGGCAATCAAACCAAACCAAAGAAACCAGAAGAAGGCAAACCAGCGAGCACAGCCCCCACCTGTGTGGTCCTCCCGTGTGTCTCCAGTGCTTGAAGCGTGAGCTCTGCATTGTACAGTAGCGCAGCTGCAACCACGTTCATGAGGAGAGTCCCAAACCCATGGTCCCTTGCGGTGGTGATGCGGTTCATGCATGCTTCGATGTATGGCCACACCCACTCATCCACCCGACCTCTACAATTCAACAGAACAATGTCAAGCAGCTTTGTGATGGGTTTGAGCTCCCGCTCCAGGTCACACCCTTCAACTGTGGACAGACTGAAGCAGTGTGTTACCATCCGGAACACAGAGTCGCGGTAGTTTGGGGCTGTGCTTGTGCAGAACACTTCTGTGCTGCGACAGATGAAGTTGTCTAGAGGCACGATGATGTTCTCTGCGTACTCGATTCCCCAACTTGTGGTGCAGAGGAAGGTTTCGAGCATCGGCCAGAACGTCCACAGCCGCTGCGAGAGAGGCGATGAAAAGTATGTGAGGTAGCCCAGAATCTCACAGATCTGCATGCAACTGGTGTGAGGTTCTGTGCTGATACCAAAAGCGCCCGACCCAGGAACGATGGTGGTATTGTACCTCTAGGAGCGATGATGTCACTGACATAGGAGGGTCGCCCAGAATCGTAACGGGTAGGAGATTGGGCACAGTTGATGCAGAGGTACTGCTTGCAAGGCACCACTCTTAAGACAGCAGCACTTTGAAACACGATAGTATTTGCGTTCTTGACCAGTTTCCATCCTATAAATGACAAGCTGACAGAACAGGCTTGAACAAAGGTACACACCTGCTCAAACAAAGGCTCTGTGTCTCTGTTGCATATATCCTTGATCAGTGGTTCGAGAAGCTCCTCAAAGGAAGTAACGATCGAAGGAATGTTGCTGCAAGAGTCCAGCAGCTTGATGATGGGCGCAAGTATATGATAGCCCTGATCGAACAGCTTCTCACTGTCCAGGTCTCCATCTGATTCATTCACCACTCTTGCATACACTGCTATCAACTGCATGTTCAGGCATCTATGTAAGGAAACAAAAGACAATAAACCTGAGAAAAAAATGCTGTCTGTCTGTGTCAGCTCTGAAAACCGATGCTCTGCTCCAGAAGAATAATCGATGAAGCATCGCACGAGTTGAACTTGTTGTTCATTGTTTCCCACGCAGTAGTGCACCTGTGCAGCCATAGCAACATAGACACGCCCAGAGAGAGAGAGAGAGAGAGAGAGAGAGAGAGAGAGAGAGAGAGAGAGACAGACATGTCTCTAGTTAAGTCTACTTATGTAGTTGCCAACAACTGATCAGTTAGAAATGCAACAAGTGCAAGCAAAGGCCAGAGGCTGTGAGAAGGTGCACACGTCTGCAGTGCAACAAACTCAAATGAAGCAACAGAACTCGCACGAGCTACACGCCAACATGATGGCTTTCAACTACTTTCAACTAGGTTGCAGCCAACTACAGAACATCGTTGAGAAGAGAAAGCCTACCTCATGTGCACACTGCACAGCGTAAGGCTGGATGGCATCACCAACCCGTTCGATAATAGTGTCAACAGCCATGATCACATCCATCGCCTCAACATGGCTTGTCATTTGGAAAAAGTGGCGGAGCAGGTCCTGCAGGATCGGCTCCAGCTTCTCTGCAAGCCTGCCAGCTTCAGCCAGCTGCTCAACAAAGTCCCGAAAGGCGTTCACTGCCTCTACTTGCACCGGCAAGTCCCTGCATCGTACTCTTCCCTCTCAGATTTCTGAGGTCATAATCTACTGGTCCTAACCAGAGTCACATTGCTTCGATGATTGAATGGACTACTCCACAGTCAGGTTGGGTTGCTTGAGTGTACATCTGAATAGGATGGGTTTACTGTACAGTGCATGTTGTACTCGATGGATCTTGACAGTGCAACTCGGTCTGGCAGGGGAGATGCACATGAGCAAAGGCTTGTGTTTCCCTTAAGGTTCTCTGTGCATTGTTACTGTGCCCCTACAACGCTCTGAGCACTCTCAACACACTCAGAAGGACATCTGGGTACTGGATACGCGTAGGTATGAATGGTAGAGTGAGGAAGGGGGGCATACAGGCAGATAAGCAGATGTGAGGGTCGGGAGAAGGGTGCAAAGATCTGAAGGTCTGTATAAGAAGTGCTACAGCACTCAGATAGGTACGTTGCGATGTGTGAATCAGGGATTCAGAGAGGCACGGATGCAGAGAACATCAGGAGACAAGGATGAGACATACGGGTCCTTCATGCACCGCAACACGCAGTCGAACAGCTGGTCAAACAGCGCTCCGTGGCCCTTCTTCTTGGACCCATCACCAGTGGGGAACTCCACCTCCCGTACAAGCACGCCAGCAAGCCATGCTGCTTTGGCTCGCAGGAAGGGGTATGGGCTCGCAAACAAGGGCAGCACATGCTCCTGTGCAATGCCCTGCAGGCCATCCTTGTACCCCTTGTGACTGCTCAAGACTGGGTCGATCAGCGAGCCCAGGATGAGCAGCATGCCATCAGTCTTGTATGCCAGCTCTCTGTATATGTCTGGGTTGGGTGCAGGATCTGCAGATGCAAGCATTCTTGGATGTTGCACAACCCTCTTCGTGCAGCCACGATCATGCAGCAGTGGGTGAGCTTCAAAGCATCTGTGTTGTAATGCAGGCTACAAGAATGGGTTTGATTCTGGAGTGCTTTAGAACGGATGGAAAATTAGCTTTGGTTAAAAGCTGCTACAAACTGAAAGATCAAGGACAGGGAAAGAACTGAAATATCAGGACAGAACATCCAAGAGAAAAGCATCGACGCTTGAGATATCTCAAGCATCCAAGATCGCACCACACTGCTTGAGCTGCACAATGATCTCCAGGACAGCCTTCATGAAAGGCTCTAGAAGAACTTGTGAAAGCGCCTTGGTCTTCATGATATCCCGTACCAGATTAACTGAAGCATCTCTGGGATCGTACAGATCATCTGTGGTAACCATGATGAGTG
Organism: Ulvella scutata; assembly: GCA_032359135.1. NCBI lineage: Eukaryota > Viridiplantae > Chlorophyta > Ulvophyceae > Ulvales > Ulvellaceae > Ulvella > Ulvella scutata. The sequence continues at coordinate 29,145 of JAUMHD010017746.1, forward strand.
CAGCGCTGTTCCGTCTGATCACTTCCATTGGGTCCTCAGACCATTCCTCATGTAGCTCACTGTTAAAGAACGTGAGTGGCATGGCAACATGGACCAGCATGTCGAACAGGAACGGCTTCAGGAACTCTTGTGTGGTGCTCTGCTTTGCTGCAGTTTGTAAGTACCGGCAGGTGTATGTTATGGACTGTCTGGATGCCCATTGCCCCTCACCAATGTGCTTGGCATACTGGAGCACGCACTGCAAAGCATACTCGTGTTTGGAGAAGCCTACATCTGATACCGAGGCTACATCTTCAAATGAAGCTCATCTTTGAAGTAGGTGTTCCTGCTGATGGACAAAAGAGCAGATATGTGTCGCATAAGGGATGTAGTGGGTGCAAAGGCTAGCACTGACGGCACAAACAAGAACTGTTCTGTGTTACGAAAAATCAAGAACCGATTAACAGCATGCTGCAACGTACTTGTAAGTACTCCTTTGAGAACTCAGATAGAAACAGGCTGGCGAAGGGCTGTGCAGTTTCAATCTTGATGATCTTGGGGTCCCCGTATCGATCCACGAGCCGGCAGGCAAGCCTGAGTAGCCACTTGCGTAGCAGCCACCACGGACTCCTTTCCTGATCTTTCGCTCCAGCTGTAGATGCTGAGGCGGGAATCGGCTGCTGCAGCATTTTAAGGATCACCTGCGAGCTCCACAAACTCAAAATTCATCCTGTGAAATGCCAAATAACTTGATAGCACACACACAGCACGCGCTTACCTAAAGTACTCGTACACCCGACGTGACAAGAACGAAACATCCGGAAATTTTGATACCCTTAAGTAACAAATTCGTTATGAAGCTGCTGCTCTGAGCCACATTAAACGGGCTCCAAGCCTTTAAATGACAGCTCCCTGCTGCGCATATTGAAGAAATCGTGTCTTGGTGCAAGTAGGTGCCAAAGAAGGAGTCTGTGGACGTGTGCGTTTAATCGAGTTGTGCACCATTGCTTTGGTTTCACCATCATTGTCCCTTGTTACGCAATTCACGAAACATTCACAACTGACCAGTGATGGGGCCATGACGTCAGGCGTCATGGCGTCAGAAACGTCATGACGCGCCATGACGTGACGTTTTCCCACCCAAACCACGTCAGGTCCCATCACTGCAACTGACAGAAGCTGGTATGGCATGAGCAACGTGCAATATACCAGTACTCATTCGCAGCAGCTTGTGGTGCACCTCTCAGCTGATAGAGCATTCTCTGAGCAGAGCAGCTGTTACACACCTTGCCAACTCTTAGAGACATATGTAAAGCCAACGCGGAGCTCTAAAACTGCAATACCAGGACAGTACACTGCTCAGAAGTGCCATCGAGACACATCATTCTGTTCGTAAAAGCGTTTTGTCCCGGATTTCTATTTCAGTCATTGGAACTACCTTACCCAAAAGCGCGACGCACGCACAGTTTACAAAACCACGGTACTGTCACATTTTTACTGTGTTGCAAGCATGTAAGGCCACGAGAGAGCAAGACTTTAAATAAATCGCACATCTCTCTCACAAGAATCACGGAGTTCAAAAGAACAGCTGAGGAGCACCGTGGCCAAGGCCATACCCAGCACACTAGATAGAACTGCAAAGCTGAAGCAAAACACACAGAGAAAGAGTGACAAAGAACAGAAAATTGCATGCTCACCTGAAGCCAGAGCCGTGCCAGGTCTGCATTCTGAGTGAGGCAGCTTGGAATGGACATGTACACACACGACCAGAAAATCTTAACTGCCACTCGTTCCAGCACAGCAACATTTTCCGAAGGAGGCTCTGCTAGAAGTTGCATCATGACCTGGGCTAATGCAGGTAGTGCTGTGCTTGAAAAATCCTGCATCGCAGCCTCTTGATATCGCATGCCTCACTTCTACATCCTGAGGTTGTCTTGCACAATAGACAGAATAGAAGCAGGATGCGAAGGTAAGCTCAGAGGTTCGATATTTCTTGAACCTGGGTTTGCATCCATCAGGCTGCACACATGTTCTCGGCGACGACTGGAAATGAACAGGGAGTGGAAGAACTCGAAATACTCTGAGCAATAGCCCTTTCCTGATGGAAATTAGTTGTTTGTGACCTATGCAGGTGTTCCCCAGATGGGAGGAGTGTGGAAGCTTGGCCTTACCCGCATTGACTCGCCATGATGGGAGACAAACTCTATTGCTGAAGCTACCTTGCGGAGGACGAGCAAGGACCCATGCACTCTCGATGGGTCACCCCCTGAGAGAGAAGCTAAGCACTGCGGAAGGATGTTCGACCAGGGATTTGGGTAATCATGGGATGCGACCTCCCGAACGACCACCAGCAGCTGAGCTTGCACCTCACGTGGACTCCTGTAATGCTGCATTGTATTGGTAGATACCTGCTGGCATCATACTATCAAAATAACTGTCTTGCCTAGCAGGAAACGGCAGAGGCGTGGGACAAGACATCATACCTCACAACACACTCATGAAGGTTGGCCATAATCTCAACCATGTCTTCCTCAGGAATCGGCTGGATGCCTTTCTTCAAACCAGCAGCACTTGGACGCCATCTGCGCTTCACCATGTTCTTCAGCTGGATGGCGGCCAGCTGTCTAGATGCCAATACAACACTCTCTTGGCTCGCTATTTTGAGCATCTCGAAACAGTACCCCTCGCGGGCCTCCAGCTGCACAACATGCGCTACTACTGTGTGGTAACTGGCAGAGAGTGCAGGCTTAGATCCAAACGCCGTCCTCAAGCTGTCTGCAGAACGAACAGTGGTGCCATCGCGGCGCTCCAGCCGGCCCCGAGCTTGCAGCACGAAAAGCGCACCTGCTTGAGCATATTTTCACACATGGCCCGGGAAGCAGGGTCTTGCACTCCTTGTAGCAAATCCAGGAGAGGAATGGAGTCTGCAGCAGCTGCTGTGGCTGCGCTACCATCCTTGCCGAAGGAGGACGTCATAGCTTGAAGAGGTGCCCCTACGATTCCATAAACCTGGTTTGCCCGTACTTACAAAGCGCTCTGGTGCTTCACAGCTGTGCTGTCGCTGTAGAGCACCAGGCTTGGCCACGACAACTAATCAATTGTTCACGACAGGTGGCTGAACCGGTGGCTGTGTATCAGCTGGACTGGAGAAGCTGTTCAACAGTGTCGAAACATGTACGGGTGCAGTTGCCTAATTCTCAAGACTTGGTTCCAGTCGAAAATTTTTCACTGAGAAACCGGACTAAACAGTGATGCTTCAGTGACGCTGCAGTGAGCAGGATGAATGCGTCAATAACAGAATAGTGCTGGAAGTCTATACACCAATTTACTGTATCTGGTTCAAACAATGCTCAGATATCTGATTCTCCTCAAGCAAGTGCAAGAAACGTGCCCAGCATGCATGCGCCTGAAGCAAGATCTTGTTTCGGTAGACCTGAAAAGCAGTATTCATTCCAATCATGCTACGAATATGTGGATATCATAAGTTTCCAAGTAGTAAGCCACCAAAGATCTCCGTGGATGTCAATGTGCCAGCCTGACTTCTGTTTCCATGACCTGCCACATGCGCAGACCGGTCTGAGTCTGCAGCTGAGTTGCTCATGCGGGCAAGCCTGCCACGGCGCTGCATCTGAACACTGGAGCTTGCCTTTTTAAGAGGCGCAGTTGGAGGCTTGGGAGCTTGGGGCTTGTTCGGTGTTGAGGAGCCATTCTTCCTGCAGACTTAGAATAAGATAATGTCAAAGCTTGCACTGGCAGGTTTTGAACCCTTACTACGCACGAAAAACAGTATGGATTGAAGGATGCGTCACTTTTTGTTCCGTTTGCCGTCCATCTGGGTTGAGGTGTCAAATCCCCCAGGGCCATGACGCTTGCGCTTCTTTGAGCCACTACCTGGCGGCATCGAAAAGTTCTTGTTTGCAGAGTGGGGAACAGAAAGATGTTGCGTTTTGATCAGGGGGGTGGCGAGAGGAACCATCATCTCAGAGCCTTTCCCTTGGTTTCCTTGAAACTTGCGCAGTAGGATGTCTCTCTTCTCTAACTCTGCCTGCATTTGTGCCTAAGGATCATCTGGCGCCATACCTACTCTAATGTAAGCGTGTCGACAGAGGTAACTAATTACCTCGACTGATTTCTTTTCACATCTCTCAAGATCAACGGTCTCATTTAGCTCAGCCATAATGCTCTGCAGGTTTTGGATTTCACTGTTCCTTTCGTCCAAGTCACTCTGCACATCAACCACAAGGGACCTTTTGTGAATCAGGGAATTTGTGCTATCTTGACAATCGCCTTGCTGGGAAGGCCAACAAACAGACAGCTGACAAGAGAGCATGTACCACAGACACCAACAGCATCCCATCAGAAATCGCATACACCAGTCAGATGGTCATGTGCATAGGAATTGTGGTATGATGGCTTGGCTCAATGAACCAATCCTGAAGACAATCACCTGCTTCAAGCTGATTTCATCTGTGTAATGTTCCTCCTTCTCATTCAGCTCGTTCTTGGCTGCGGCAAGCGCCTGCACACAGGCTGTGTGCCGTTGTGTTGGGAACTTTTCGGGGACAATTCGCCTTGGGCTCATCTCCAATGAGTTGGAGTAGGCTTTGGAGAAGTTTCCATGTTACAAATGCATACCTGTTGCACCCGATTGAGTTTCGCCATCTGTTCCGCCTTCTCTGCCTCTGTCTCATCTAGCAGGTTCTTTACCTTCAATGTAGAATCATCCTTAGAAGAAAGTGCAGCAGCATGGGACGCTTCCAGACGTTCAATGCTTGCGCAGTGTTCTTGCCTTGCGGCAGCAATTTCACTCTTGCTTTCCTCTACCCTTTTCTGAAGTTCAGAGAGCCTGCACCAAGAAGTGTAGTCAGGGTCACTCCAAATTACGAGACGGTTGGAGTGCAAGGTACCAACTGTACGCAGGACTTCTACACCAAGATCCATACTCGCTTCGGAGTGTGTTCACTTCTATGTCCTTTGCCACAACCTTTCCTTGGAGTTGCATGGCCCGCTGTTGTATCTCTTTGACATGTTCTGCTGCCTGCTTCTCAACATCATCCAGTGCTTTTGCCTTGTCAGCTTTCATACATCGCATTTGCTCCTCCAAGGCTGCCTTGTTGGAATCTCTTTCTTGTGAAATTTGTTCTAACAATGCCGTGATTCGACTCTCCATCTCCGTCCTGCACCCTTAAATCTCAGAGGAACGCATCGATACTCGTGGCAACACCATGCAGCATCCGAGATTCACCTCTTCACAATATGCTGCTCACAGTCAGTCGACAGGGCCTGCATACGAGCTTCAGTCCTCTCAAGCTCCTTCGCTCCATGTTCCAGAAGAGACGTCAGGTTCTCAATGTTTGCTTGGTTGTCAGCGTCGCAAACACTCTTTGCCATGTCTTGCATCAGGGACGAAACATCCAGCTCATTGAATGATTCCTGTGCAGTGTTAAGCTCGGATTCAAGAGCAGCCACCTGATTCAGTGCATCCCGCAGCTTCTCGTCACTGGCAAGCTTTTCTTGGGCAGCACGGGTGCAGTCTTGCGTCAAGTCTGAACACGCAGCAAGTCAGCACCGTCTTGGTTCACTTTTCTCACGATGAGGAGTCACTGCATCAAGAGAACTCAAGCACACCAGCACTATCTTTGCTCAAAGCCTTGATTTCCTCCTGCAAGCGTGAAAGGTCAACACGCAACTCTGCCTCATAGGTCCGGCTTTTGGACGCTTCAACCTCATATCCTGCAGCTGCAGCATCCATCTCCTGTACCAACTTCATGTTCTTGTCACGAGCCTGCATGACATGGTCAGCATGGGATCTGGGAGCATGGGATGATGTCACAGCTGTACTGGACAAAATCGACACCTCTTGAAGATCACTTTGCAAAGCTGTGCAGGCTTCTGTACTCCGCTCCAAGTCATCAGAAACGGCCTGAAAATCCTTTTGTGAATCCTCCTTTGATCTGATGAGCTCGGCCTCCTGCTCAAGTTTTGCACTTTTTAGTGCAGACTGATCCGCCTGCAGTGTGCTGCAGAACGCTTCCAATTCTTTTACACGTGCACACATCTGTTCATGTGCAACAATGAGCTTTCTGTGCTCATTTTCCAGCTGCTGTAGCTTGCTCTGCGTCTTACTGTACTCTACCCTTGAACTGGACAAGTCATTCCTCAAGACCTCAGATGTTGCCTCTTCACGTGCCTGTACAAAAACGTTCTGTGGGGCGTATGTGCTGTTCGTACACAAAACCTGTGGGAAAGAGACAGTATCTTACCAATGCTTCCCTCACTTCGCCCTGTACTTTTTGCAAAGAAACCAGGTCTCTGTACAGCTCCTCCTTTGCTGTGAGCGCTTCATGCACCTTCTGTTCAACTTTCTCAACCTCTGCTGCATGCGTCGCTGAATCTGTGACTTGAGCTTGCTGAGTTTCTGCTAACTTGCACTCTAAAATTTCTCGAGTCTTCTGCAGCTCCTTGACATTCTGTTCAGCTGTTCTCAGTGATGTCTCAGTGTGTTGCAGGCAATGCGCCAAATCCCTAGCTTTGGCAAGCAGATCTTCCCGAGCCTTGGATTCTTCATTCATCCATGCGGTCATTTCTAGGTGAAGCTTGTCACCTGTACTTGTTATTCACATGTGGACAGCACACATTGCTGCGTAGCAGAGCACAGCACAGCATATCATGGTGAAGGTACATAACATATGAGCATAGCGAAATTCAGACAAACCAAAAATATCATGAAATAACGTCAGCACAGACCATTGTTGACCTCTGCACGGAGCTTCGCCACTGCCCCCTGCAAATATGCGCCGACAGTGTTGTGAGACTGGCACTTCTCTTGGAGACACTTCTGTTGGATACCCTCTGCACTCGCGATGATGTGTTTCGATAAGTGTGCAAGATTTCTACTTTACGTGGAACAGAAGTTCGTTCGTCGATGCTGTGCATAGTTCGCGAGTACATTGTTGCAGACAGCCACCCTTGAACTAAGGCATACAGTACATAGCAGACAAAAGAACAGCGCACGATCTTCAAGCTGGCTTCGCAGCGCTGCTGCCTCCTTCCGCTGCTCGTGCAAATCTGCCTGCGCTTGGCATAGTGCATCCTCTGCCTTCTGCAGTTCCTCACGCGCTTGCTGCTCCTTGTTTCGAAACTTTTCTCTCTCGTTCAAATTGACGGCGAGGGAACGCTTTAATGATGTCAAAGCATCTCCAGCACTACGGGGCTCTTCAGGGGCACTGAACCGGTTCATGCGTTGACCGGTGGGTCTGTGAAGAGGCTCGCTCAACATGTTGTTGGAGAAGAAATCCTAAGCTGGAAGCCTTTAAGGCCCTGAAAGTAGTTCGTTCGGTCTTGGAACACGCTTCTGATTGGCAGCCAAGTCGATGGTTCACCACCAGTTAGCTGAACTTATTAGTGTGTGTAAATTATTCACTTCTGAACCGCATGTTGTAGCAAGACATATCTATCATAGCTGTGCACTATGTTGTCCAAAGTTGTCTCCGTTCGGAACGAAGCATGTTTTGAGCACTTGTAAATATTTGATTTCAACATAAATCAAGAACACCACCCCGCGAACTTCTCTACCAAATTTGTCATCATGTTCCGTACTCGAAATCGCAACCTAACGATAATCAGCTGTTGCAATATGTTGCGATGCTATGTTTCTTGGTTCTGAGCTTCGATTAATTGATGGGGGGGGGGGCGACAGTGTGAGGAGCAGAAAAATATTTCCCCTCACACCATCAAGAATCACGCCAAACCCGATGGAAAAGAGCTTCAACCCTCCGAGGAGTGGGGGAGGAAGTGCAGCCACCTTGGGCGGCCCCAGGAAGAGAATGCAGGAGCAGCAACAGAACACGCAGGAGCACCGACTCCAGAAACAGACAGAGGGGCACCAGAGCGCGCATGAGGGGCAAGAGATATTACGGGGAGGGAGGAAGTAAACAGGGAGGAAACGAATCCCCTGCCCCAGGGTAGACAACGAAGCAAAGTGGGGAAGGAGGGCGGTGGGGGGGGGGGGGGGGATATGGGGAGGCAACGTGACCAACAAGAGCGGGCTTTGAGGGGCAACCGGGGGCAAGGCGAGTACGAACGAGCTCGGAGGCATCAGTAGAATGCCCAGCAACAAGCATTGAGAGAGGGACATGCAAGCAAGGTGGCGGCGAGCAGTAGTCTGCGGGGCCAACCAAGAAGTCCAGGAGACAGCGCACCGCACCTCACGACACGGCATCCGTACACAAGTGGGAGAGCAAAGAAATCTGGGCGATGATGGGAGAAAAACAGCGGCTAGGTAGGCAGAAGCAGCAAGCACTTTACATGCATGATGCAGCCCTGGGCAAGAACCCGTTCTGACCTTTTCACTACCTTTCCGGTTGCTGAGTGGAAGATAGCGCCCCGCTTAGCACAAGGTGCACAGCACAGGCTAACATCGTACTGAATCTGTTAATGCCTGATTTCAGCGCTGCTGAAAGTGTTGTAAAGGACCTTCTCTCCCAGGAACGTACAGTGACAGCTTCCTGATGCATGTGGCTCATCGCCCGCACAGACTCTTGCTGATCGTCCAAGCCAATATGAGCAGATATCGGCAGCTCTGCTTTGTAACCAGGCAAACAAGACACCAAAAAGATGACTTTCAACACTGAAACGTGTTGAATCAGGAAATGCCCAAAGGGCATATGACAGAGTGCCGCAGTAACAATAGCACCTGTACATGAATTCGTGGTTAGTAGGAGAACTCTCACAGGCGGCACCACCATACAGACAATCTACCGCCCTTTGCACAGGAAATTTAAGGTCGGATACAGGGAGATTTTGAGGGGGGGAGGGGGTGTCTCTTCCGGGAAACTTGAAAGAAGAGGGAAAAGCATGCCTTGATCTTGGCTAGCAGTGGGGAAGTGCTGCGGAGGTGAACAGCCGGTACATCTTCAGGGACAGGTGTCTAGCAGTGCGTCAATAGAAAGAGTAGAGACAGGGGAAGGTTGCTGCAAGGGAGCACAGGGTTTGGCATTGAGCGAAACAAAGAATTTGGGGACTACTCCATACTCAGTTTGAGCTTCGGCCTCAGTGCCACAGTGATTGAACTCGTGCAATTCATAAGGGGGGAACCATAAGGGACCCTTCACGAACCCGACACGACAGCTCAAAGAAATGACGAGGGGTGGCTCTGGCCAGACTGGGATTCTAATAGGGAACTTGCGTAAAAGCATGTCACCGCTAGCAGGGCAGTCTGCAGGCGGCGGAGTTCAAGGTCACTCCCGAAACCAAAGGGTGAAACAGATGCAGTCAAGTTAGCTACAGGGTGCGACATGGCCCCTGACGTGCAGGAATAGTACACTTCAGGAGCAGCAGGGAAGCCTAGGAAAGGGAGAGACCCATGTGGAAGGTTGGGTCAGTGTTGATGTATACGATAACATGAAGCACGACGGGCATTAACATTGGTGCACTGCAGTGAGGCTGCCAGGGAAGTACCTGTTAGGTTCATTTGTGTAATGCAGACCCCAATCAAACCTAGGTGTCCTGAAGCTGCACAACAGACACTGCCTGTTCCCCAACATGCATCGCCCCAACATGCATGTACCCCTTTGGTTTCTAGGAGAAATTTCTCTGAGAGTTTAGTGAGTTCTCCAAGTCTTTTCGCAGAGCTAGTCCGCAATCCCTAAGCTACGACGACTAGGCAGAAAATTTATCTTTCGCAGGTATGGACACAACAGCCGTCATCTACTCGTTCCGCAGTCTGGTTCCAACGATCTTGCGACTCTCCACAGTAGTGCAGTACATGCTAGGATAGACTTCGTTTCAGAACATGTCCAGTCCTAGTGATGTAGTCTCTTCTCCAGTGCACCAATCATCTGTATCGATGCCAGAGATGGTGCACAGATCTGTCGGCATCAGCAGCTCTGACAGCATCAAAGTGGCCGTCCGGGTTAGGCCTCTGAACTCCAAAGAAGTGGCTGCACATGTTTCTGAAAGTGTTTCTGTTGCTGAGGTAAGATTTCCAGGTCTGTTTATGTACGTGTTTCCTGTCTTATCAGTTGTCAGCACCTCAAACATACCAGTGTTGAAGAATGACTACAGATCAACAGCAGTTCAGCATGGTACAGGATGCAACCCACGTGGAATTGGCTGGTGCTGACGGTAAACGACAGTCCTTGCACTTCCACTGTTGTATGGGGCCAGCCACCACACAGGAAGAGGTTCTGCAGCGATGTGGAGCAACTCAACTTATGGACGCAGCACTGTTCGGATATCACGCCACTATCATGGCGTACGGTCAAACTTCAGCAGGAAAGACATACACCATGTTTGGTCCAGAGGATGTACTTGCCAAGACTGGGCATCTTGCTGGTGTGCACGAGGGGATCACATTCAGATGTATTCGCCATCTGTTCACAACAGCAGCATCTGATCCATCAGAACGGGTTGTAGTGAAAACTAGCTGTTTGGAAGTGTATAACGAAGGCATCTATGACCTTCTAAACATAACAAACAAACAGCTGGCGCTAAAGTGGGAGGTGGATGGTGGTTTCTTGGCCCAGGGTCTCAAGGTGGTCGAATGCACTTCTTTCGAGAAGTTTGTGCATGTAGCCCATACAGGCATGAAGAACCGGAGCACCGGTGCACATGCACTCAACCATGAGTCGAGTCGGTCACATGCCATCTTGTCAGTGAGCGTGGAGATTCTGAAAACCTCTGAAGGTTCAACACCCATACGAAAGGGGAAAATCTCGTTTGTTGATTTAGCAGGGAGCGAGCGTGTGAAGGAGACGGGTGCTGCGGGGGGCACATTAAAGGAAGCTAACTCCATCAACAAGAGCCTCTTCACTCTCGGAAAAGTGATCTCTGCTCTTTCTGAGCCGGTGCGCCTTCAAGACTCCGAGCTAGTGTGTAACTAGATGTGATGAGAGTCCGATTGTGACTGCAGTGCTGCGTTCTCACCACTTGCAGGGAGCACACAACGTTGGGCATGTCCCGTACCGGGACTCAAAGCTCACAAAGCTACTCATGAACTCAATCGGAGGCTCCTCTCTCTGCTTAATGGTTGCTTGTGTGACACCGTCGAGCAGTCACCGGGAGGAAACTCTCAATACGCTGCAGTATGCCACACGGGCAAAGCGAATAGTGAACAGACCTGTGGCCCAGCATGATCATCGGCAGAGTCAAGTGTCTCTTCTCAAACAAGAGAATGAAGTGCTGCGTAACGAGAATGAGTACCTCCGGTCATTAGTGGTGTGCTGTCCACTATCATTGCAAACCTTGCTGATATCAGTGTGTCACACACACGCCAAAATATGTGTGACACCTGCAGTATACCCAGTACCAAGAGCTACAGATCGCACGCACTCCCTCAAGTGGACAAGCACAGGCTTATAACTCTTGGAAGGACACGGGTGGAGCCCTTGGAACTGCACAGGGATCAGCAGAGGAAGGGCAGGTTGCCAGGCAAGCGTCTGCAGGGGACAGGGTTCGTGGTGACTCTTCTGTTCAAGCCAATCCTACGACACCAGTGGGATACCAGTACCAAGAATATGTGCATAATAGGCGACCTTCAAGGTCGTGTCTGGACAGGCCGCTACGATTTGGATCTGGGGGCTGCGGGTCATCCAGGGGTCGTTCATCCAGTCTGGTGTGTAGTTGAACAACTTTTGCTCTTTATCCAGCACCGGACCCTCCCTGAAGGAAAGAAAGCATGCAGGGGAATCCTGACAGTAGAGTGGGATCATTGGAAAACGACAGTGTACACAGTCCAAGTAGCCAAAAACGAAGCATAGATTGTGACACAAGTAAACGCTTAATGCAAACACAGGTACGCCCGGCACAAAATCTGGTCAAGTTTGTAGGATTGCGACCCCAGGGGGACATCCAGTCACTGCTGCAGGCACTCCTGGCACAGTTCAGTGCTGCAAACTCACGACTTGCTGAAGAAAATGATAAGCTACGAGCTGGAGAGCCAGAACTTGACCGGGATCCAGCTGAAGTTTTGCATGAAATACAGTGTCTGAGAGGGAGGCTTTCAGTGTTGGAAGGTGCAGCTGCACAGCTTGAGAGATCAGCAGCCACGATGCCACACACAGGCAACCCTGATTTAGATGCAGCAGGACACCTCGCGCAGGATTCAAGGGCTGGGTGTGAGTCCTGACCTGTGTCTTGAACTTGATAGTATCAGAATCTGACCAGTTCTCTCAGAGCCTCTGTCTAGATGTGTGGTTTTGCCACAACTACTACAAGACAGTGAGAGGGCTACGACCCGAATAGCCTAGCAACATACCCTATTCAAAACCATGCCCTTGCTCAAAAGCCTATTTTCGCCAAGAACTCGATTCAAGCACAGTGCAGGAACTGCGAAATTGCACTAGACCTGGAAACAGGTGTGAAGAAGACAGTGGGTGCTGTTCCAGGTGCTGGCACTGCACCTGGGCATGTGCGGGCAGGCAGTGCAAGCTCTCAGTCTCAAGCAGGGGGTGTGTGACCAAGCACTTGGTGAAATGACAATCGCAATATGCATCTCTTTTGTGCTCTAAGTGTGTATTTCTGTGTGCAGGCAGGCCTCCTCGTACCTACGCTGCCATGCATTCCTCCACCAGAGGCGCGTCGAGCTCTCCCAGCTCCAGGCACGGTGGTGTGAAAGCATTATCAGCAGTGCCTGGAGATGGGCTGAAAGTGAACGCCTCGAAACTGAGACTGTTGCTAGATGACGATTTGGAGGAATGTTTGAGACCCAGTGCTGGGGAGCTGCGAAAACACGGAAATCCTTGAAATTGGCAAAAGACAAACTCTTGTATTCGCTATCAAATCCAGTGAGGGGCTTGCAAGATACAAGTGGTTGTAGAGGGCGGAACACTTGTTGGGCGGTGCTGGACACACTACAACTTCACAAGATCTTGCAAGACTCATCCACACACAGGCTATGAAAGGCGAAGGATTGAATAATATTCCCGACGCCCAATATGATTACGCTATATCTCGGGAAACTCTTTCCTGTTTACAAACAAGTATCCACTTTGAGCATCCGGTCCAAGCTGTAGGGTTGATCTTCATGTGTCCGTGCAAACGTGCAAGGGAGCTGTAAGTCTATTAGGCACATGTGACTACCTTGGCAGTTCCCACTCACTCAATTCTGAACATTCTCCCTTATGGATTCTGAACTCGTTTCTGGCACTGTCTTTGGCATTCGTACAGTTCTGAGTGGCACAAACTAACAGTTATATAAAGGCTGGTACTCACCTGAAAGAAGCTACCTGCCAAGCTCTCTGCGAACTACTAAAACACCTTACCTGTGCACAGCTTTTCATATGCCATGTAGAGAAGGCAAGACCGTGTGATATGCATGCAAAAGAAATGCGAGTGATGCATTGACAGTCCAGCTCACCAGAAGTTGCTTGCAATCTCTGCATGCGAAAATCAATTCACCGAAACACACCTGGACTTGCACCATTATGCAGCGACTTTGTCTCGTTTTCTGTTAGTTGTTGTATGGAACGGCCAACGTAGTTCAATTCGCGATGGGGACGAGGATACCACGTCGCCAGCGGAACGCGATAGCCCAGAAGCATCCACCGAAAAAGGCTGTTCTTGAAACTGTCAACGATGCATTCAGCTCGTTGATGGAGTCCGGCGATTCGCCATGCAACAAAGAAGACCAACCTGGAGAAAGCTCGTGCGCTGAGAGCGTTCTGAAAGAGCCAGAGCTAGCTAGCACTGCACCAGAGGCTGATGTAAAATGGGCTGTTAATGAATTCTTCGATGGTGCGTCGGAGCCTTCTGCTTTGAGGTTCAAGCTGTTGCACTTGATGTTGTTAGCAGCACGTTGCATGGAACGCCGAGCCAACATCTTATTCTGCCCGGCCACTGACTGTAAACTCGTTAAACCAGTTTTTGACGTTCAGTCGTTTGTTGCAGCGGAGTCGATGACGCCGATGCCTGCGAGCAAAGTAACGAACCGCGCAGGCTATGCAGCTGCAACACCTCATGGAGACTTCAACTTTAAGCCTTCACATGAGTTCACGCCACCAGGAAGCTTGATTAATAAGCCATCTGGACAACACAGTCGTCGATTGATGCCAAAGACCACGAAGGAGAAAGCTGAAGAACTTGCAGACTTGGTGTACACTGCCCCGCGGCGCCAACAGCGGCCGTCTCTTGCACCAGCGGCAACCTTGCCATCGACCCCAACTGAGCCATATGAGAGCGCAGCAGCCCAGACTTCAGGCGAGAGCCGCCAAGATGTGCAAGGCACGCCTGCTGGGCAATCCGAAGCAATGCTGAGGAGCTTGCTACATTCAAAGTCGCATGCAACGTTTGAGGCGCTCAGAGACAGTAGTGACGCAACACCAGCTGAACTTCTGCATCTTTTGCGTACTAAAGCATCTGTAGACTGCACATCAGTGTCAGAAGACACGTACCAGAAGCTGCTGTGCCCAACCCTTGGGAGCAGCAGTATCTTGAAGTTATCTGTTGACAGCTTCACTGTTGAGCAGCAGAATGTGCAGGGTGACATGCAGGAGATGCATTCAGATATTCGAACAGAGCATTCACCGTTCTGCGCCCTCGAGAATGCAACCATGCAACAGTGTGAGGTTGCATCGTGTGGTGGTACCAATTTGAAGGATGATGGGACCCACACAGCCCCACCCTCTCGCCTTCCACACTGTGTTGTCAAGCCGTCTGACGTGATCACAGGGCCTGCTGTCTGTATCCGCTCCACTGACAATCCTGATGCCGCTGCTGCTTTTGAAGTGCCATCAACCATTGCAGCTGAGGCGCACTTATCATGCAATACCGATGCAGATGACCACACTCAGCGCAGCATTACAGATGCCTTCCAAGACGACACCCTTCCGACAGAATTGTCAACTCTGGTTTGTGAAGTACCATTGGCATCAGTTGCAGGCGCAGCAGAACTTACTCAGCACAGCGTACCAGATCAATTCCAGAACATCATCCCTCCAGCAGAAATGCCGCCTCCAGGTTTTGAAATACCCGTGGGATCGGTTGCAGACGCAGCTGAACTCACTCAGCAACACTTTCCAGAGCACTTACAAGACGATGCCCCACCTGTAGTAATGCCAGCTATTGACTCTGCAGTGCCTGTGTCATCTATTCTAGTTGCAGCTAACCTCACTGGCGAAAGTACCCCACATGAGTGCCAGGAAGACGCCCCTCTGGCAGAATTGTCAACTCAGGGTTGTGAAGTGAATGTGGCATCACTTACGGATGCAGCTGAACTTGCTCAGCAACAAGTTCCAGGTCAGCTCCAGGACTACACACCTCCAGCAGTACAGTCGACGATACATTCTGAAGTGCTTGTGCCAGCCGTTCCAGATGCCACCGACTTGACTCAGCCAAGCATTCCAGATCAATCCCACGCAAGCACACCTGGCTCCTGGTTGTTACAACCGGGTACAGATACCAATATTGGGATGCATGAGTCGGTTGAGTCGGTGCACCTACCAGAGCTGAGTGCTGAACAGTGGCAGGAACATGTTCCTGGTAGCACTGTGCCTGCACGAGATGAAGGTGTTGTCCCCCAAACACCTCCAGTTCGGTCATTGCACTTGAAGGTTAGTGATGTCCTGCGCGTACGTACGGCTGTGCCTCCTGATGAAGTTTCTGATCCGGTGGCACCCCGTGCAGAAGCCTCTGCACCAGCACAGCTGGCGATGCCACAGTTTCTGGATGACGAGGTTGCTATGGCATCAATCTCATCACCATTGCTGCAGCTACCTGTTGGAGCCAGCTCAACAGGGCAGGATCATAAGACAGGAGTTGATCCTGTCCAGTATGAGCATTGTGCAGCTGCAAGTGCATTATTTCCTCCAGATACGAAAGCTGTGGATTTCAAGCAACGAGCTGAAGTAGAAGAAATCTCTCTGAGACACACACACTCTGATGGTGCTGAGCATGCACTTCTGAGGCGTTCGATCACTGACATCGTCACGAACATTGGTGCCGTGAAAGCTGAGATGTGTGACCAGTCACTACTGCGCAATTCCATCAGTGATGCAACACCAATCGATCTGAATCCCAGCAATTGCCAATCTCTCGCCCCGCAGATGCCACTGTTCACCAGTCCAGTGCCACAGAAGCAACAGAGTATTATCTCACCTAAATCAAAAGAAAAGGCAGGAAAGGCGGATAGTTTTGTGAAGCCTGCAGCATCATTCATTCCAATCCGTGCATCACTGCGGCCAAGTGCCCCAGATTCGCCTTGCTCGCGCTCATTGAAGAAGAGTGCTGAGGATGGAGGGACTGGTCCTCTTCCCAATCAACCTGTGCAGTCATCCAGTCCACGTTGCCCGCCAGTACCCTGTTTGCCCCTTGCCCGGTCATCAGGTTCATGTTGCCCTCGACCAACACATGCTCCGCCAAGCTTTTCTCCTGATGCAGTCAATTTTAAGCGCAGTCGGTCTCTGACCGCTAGCCCTTTTACACCTGCTTCAGCCAAACCCAGCAGCAAGCGAGCTGCTCAGGGCAGGCGTGCAGCCAGTCCGGAGTTGAGCCCTAGTGTGCTATCTAGGCCAGCGGTATTGTCACCGCTGGTGCAATGTGAGAAAATTGAAGGGCTGAAATGGACGGCTGATGGTAGGCTCCCCGATCTGAGTCCTAAGCGACCGGTGCAGCGTCCACCTGCTTTGCCCACTACATCGGTGAAGGCTTTATTGAAACCATGCAGCCCACGCTTGAATGACAAGGTATGAGCTTCGTTCCTTTGTTCTGCGAAGTCGTGCTTGCATCATGTGTGCACCGTCATGTGTCTCATGGGACTGCTTCTGCAGGCGTTCTGTGGAAGTCCTGGCGCTGATCAGGCTGGCGTGCACAACCACTTGAAGTTCAAAGATGACAATCAGGGCGCATGCATGGAGGAACCTGCAGGTGAAGTCGAAACTAAGAGTGATACTGTGCGCTCTAAACGGAGTTCGCCTGTGCTGGACTACACAAACAGCCCGCTGATTCAGGGGATGAAATCTGATGACCAGAGCATCCCGGCTTTTCGCCGTCATGATACCACTATTGCTGCAGACATATTTGGAAATGATGCTGATGATGCAATCGTTCCAGACACTGAGGGAGGTGTACGGTGGAGTCTACGCACTCCACCAAAATGTGACTTGCTCTGTGCAGAGACTTCTCCCAAGCAAACACCCCGTGTGATTACACCGCAGCACGCACCTTCCAAAACAATACAACAAAGTTGTGCTGCGAGATCCATTCATGCAGCAAGCTGCTCTGCTCAAGGTGCCCGTTCTCCTGGCGTCAGGGCCTCTCCTTGCCCAATCCACGTCCTCTCGAATCGTCATCAGCAGAGTTCGACGCCAAACATGGCAACTTGCCATGGCCGACAAGCTGGTTCAGCAGCAGCACAGGGTTTGAAGAGTCAGTTTCACGCCCTTGATGTCCGCACTCCTTTTGTAGAGGCTCTCAGGAATATGCGGAAGGCGCCTCAACCAGAGGCTTCTCAATCTTCAGCGGGGAAGCCTTCCCAGCCAGTAACAGTCGACTTCTCTGCTGTGACATGGCAGGGGGCAAGGGATGCACTTGCTGAGTGCTGCAAGGATATCTACACTGAGATTGTTTTTCAGATGCGAATGGCAGTTGTGCCTTGGCAAACTTTTGTCTTGCTGTGTCTCGCAGTCGGCTGGGCATTTCTCAGTACTCGGTGCGTGGTTTCAAATGATCAAACTTTTGCAAAGGTTGTCTGTGCAGTATGATTACAAGTGCTGTGCAAAATGTCCAGGACATTACGCCTGATTTTTTCATATGTGTGCAGGCTGGAGGTGCATCCACAAGGTGTGGCTGTTCAGTTGCATAACGAGACTTTGTTGGAGCATGCTCCTGAGCAGGGTCATACTGTGCCAGTGCTCATTCAGCTAGAAACACAAGAGCTTCCTTCTGAAATAGCAGCCGAGGCCAACGTGGAAGTTGTGTTTTCTGACAAGACGGATGTCAGTGAAAAAATTCTAATAGAAGAGATCGTACCAGATGCGTATGA
This sequence comes from Ulvella scutata, assembly GCA_032359135.1. Lineage (NCBI taxonomy): Eukaryota > Viridiplantae > Chlorophyta > Ulvophyceae > Ulvales > Ulvellaceae > Ulvella > Ulvella scutata. Next base: position 47,101 of record JAUMHD010017746.1, read on the forward strand.
CCACTTGGCAGATGGCGACGCCACCACGCAGAAAGCAGCAGCTGACATTACGCAAGAGCTTGCCGTGGACAGCGACGAAGCAAGCTTATGGACTGTACCACTGGAGGGCGCTAGCGAGGGCCAACCTGCAGATGTCGTTGTTAGCAACCATGCGCACGTGGACGATTCCACAGATTCTGTGCCAATTGTAGAATACCAGGCACCAGTAGTTGCAGAGGCACTACATCTGACAGTGGAAGCGGAAGTTGTAGGAACGACAGCACCTGCAGCTCACAAGTCCTTGTTGCAAGAGGTTGAGTCCTCTGCAACTCATAGAGAAGCATCTGTGATGAATTTGCTACAACAAGATTCACACTCAAATTCAAGGGTCACAGAGGACAGTACCGATGAACCTGTGGCACAGGGGTCACCTGGTATGATTGACATCGGTGTACAGCTGAATGCTGTGACACCTTCGCCTGTCGCTGCCACAGAATGTGAACAATCTGATGTGACCAGTGGGGGTGGCAACGTGGAAGTGACAGCGTCTACGAACGTTAGCGACCGCAGCTTTGAGCCTGATGAACTGGGAGACGCCCAGATGGTGCCAGATGATATGACATCTGAAGATTTCAGCAAGAGCAGATCAGTACCTGTTGCTGACCTGCTTGATGCCAGGCAAAGTGATGAGGTGGCTCTGAATGAGCCAGAAGATCTCAACCGACGACCCATGTCATCAGAAGGTGACTATGCACATGAAGAGAGAGAAAGTGTACCTGCGGCTGAGACGTTGGTGACTGGTTCCAGCGCCGTTGCCATTGAACTGCCAAGTGGTTGGGTTGAAGATGAGCGACCTTCCGTGGGTGATTCTGCAGCAAACCTAGGGGATCTGCAATCACACAAAGACCTAGCTTCAATCCCGATAATTGCTCCATCCGAGGCAGCAGCGAATATGCTCCCCGCTGTCAGCAGACCTGTTGAGAAGACGGCACCCTGTGCCTCCTTCAGTTCTTTGGGGTCAATCTCATCTGGGCGGCCCAGCATTCTTCCACCACTAGAACATCAGTCCACTCCATCGTTGCAGGCTGTTAGGTCTGCAGCGCAGCCCGCTTCTGATACATCGCAGCCTTCGGCATCAATTATGCAAGGCAGAGAGGTTGTGAAGAGCTCCATTGAGCACGCACTTGCTGTTGAACAGGTTGGTGGTCCCGCACATACCACTCCGGTCGTCACTCTGACCCGTACATCTGATGCAGAGAACTCAGTCAAGAAGCGATTTGAAAGTAGATATCGCAGTGCGTTTCCTTCTTAGACTTGACCAATGCAAAATCTGTCGCAATGCAGATCAATCACGCGCAGTTAACAATTTCACTTTGTGCTTGTTTCTGTCACCTGTGTCAAGCCGAAGAACGATTGTGGGATGATGATGGTGCGGATGTGCAGGAAGGATGAGGAGCCCCTCAGCATGGGACTCGTTCCTGTGGGCAGTGCAAACAGTTACAACACTCTCAACTATTTTCGGATTAGTTTTTATGACAGAAATCCGCCATGTGCTGCCCTTGGAGTGGCTGAAGGACGCATCCAGTTCGTTCTTTGCGCAGATACATCGTGTAGCTGATGCCATCAGTCCCTGTGCGTTGCTGCTGCTTCTTTTCTCTTGTGTTTTTCCAAGCACTGTTGCAATGTGTCGTGCCTGGAAGGAATTAAATGACCATTCTGCAGGTGAGGCACTTGTAAAATCACCCCCTGCTGCATCATCTGTGACTCCATTTATAATCTCGAGAAAGGTGAATGACGGACCAGACAGTGCTGAGATACCAGAAGCCCAAGATCTGCATAGTGGTCGACTAACCAGAAGCAAGGCTTGGGCTGCTCATGCACCCACCTACAGCGTCTTGGATGGTCAGGATTTGTCTACCATCATGCCCGACCGTTATAACGTGCTGGGAGGACGGTCGATCATTCCAACAAAGGAGACACGCGCAGCGAGGCGTAGAAATTAATAGTTGGTGGCATACACATTAGATTCGGCGGTCCTGTCCAAAGCAGTGAGTACATACATAATGACCGCGACTTTAAAGATTTCCTCTCCACAAAACCACAAAAGTGTAGACATGTGGTGGCATCATCTACATCCCAGTTTGGGCAATGCTGTGTAACTTCCGCAGCACCAGCTTTGCCTTGCGAAAAGTTCATCAACAGTGGCGCATCATGGAAGCACGAAGTGCGTTTGCGCAGAGCATCTGAAACTAAGTAACAACACACAGACCATAATGCGTAAGGACACAACACCACCCACGAAGCACACAAAACGCAGGGCAAAGAGGACAGTCAGCCACTGCTGCAGTGACAGCGCCAATCACCTACACACAAGCCCCACATGTCAGCGGAACGGCAAAACACAATAGAGCAAACGGCCCGATGCCACGTGGGGAGGCCCCGCCAGGGGCAACTATGAGGGCACCTGACCAGCTGCGCAAGGGCCGGAGGAGGCGCTGGAAGTTGGAGGTGCTCCGGAGGAGGAGCGGGGTGCGGCGGAAGGGGAGGGGGGCCATCAGGAGCCGGAACGGGGGTTGTGGGCCGTGGCTGTCGGAGGAGGCGGAGCCGCTGGGGGGTGGGGGGATGAATGGGCGAGAGCGTGAAGGAGATGGCGAGCGGAGGGGCGGTGGGGGGGGCTAATGGGGGATGCAGCGGTGAGAAGGGGGGGCGATCAGTAGCCGCAGATGGCAGACCCAGCCAGTTGCGTACATGTACACAATGTCAAGATTGCCTGCTGCTGATGTAGGTCACGTTTGTTCACTCTCGCAGCCGCTGCTCAACAAAGGCGCACTTGTATATTGCAGCTGTGGAGGCGGTGATCTGAGCGAGCACGTGAAGTGTTGGCTCTTACTGCTTTGCCTTGAGCAATCGTAAAAGTTTTATTCTTCACCATGTCACATGAGCAAGCCGAATGCAATGAGACCGGGTTACAGATCAACGAGCACATCCAAACACATATTACGCCAGCGCAACTGTGCATGGACCGAGCCTACTTAATTTCCTAGCTGCAGCAAACCAACCGGCTGAATTGATGCCAATCCATCAAACATTCCAGCCCTTTGATAGAGCAAGGCATGCTTCACTCAAACCTCACTAATCCATGGACAGGAATGAGTCGTCCTTGTCGATCTCTGAGAATGCAAATGGATGGAAGGGAGTGCCATCTCCGTGGTAGAACTTGTTCATGAACTCCACCCAGTGCAGACGCAGAGCGTGCAGGAACGCAGACAGAGACTCCATGCACATGAGCACCAGCAGCGTCGCCATCAGCCACACAAACACTCCTGCACCACAGCATCCCGCAGTCAATTCTTGTCAACACCACCACGTTATGGACTTGGTGGCACAAAATGGTTGCTGGACCATTTCACCAGTTGAACAACTGTTGGCCACAGCAATTGGCAAATCGCATCCAATCGGCCAGGGCAAAGCTGTGCGCAACATCACCAGCAACTCCATAAAAAAATAAAACAGCTATAACATAAGAGACAGTTCACAGCGCATGATCGGCCAGATTGTGACCCTATACAACAACACACCAACAGAGGACAGAACTGCACAACAGAACTCCCAACAACAGGCCAATACGGGACACAACCGAGACTTCGGTTGTGTCTCCGAACATCCACAACAAGCAGAAAAAATTGAGGCGCAACCACTCTACAACAAAAAGAATGAGCAGGCAGGTAAGCCGCGACGCACCAATGAACAGCTGCCACACAGAGTTGGAGTGCACAGTCAGCATGAGAACCTTGTCATAGATCACCGCAGACAGCTGGGAGTGCGCCAGTGACAGCGCCCACAGCCGCAGGTAGGATGCTGTGTTGGACACCGCTCCCAGCACAAACTCGATGGTGTGGATGGCCTGGTGCACGAAGATCTCACCAAAGTTGAACTCGTCGCCATGGCCGTGACCATGGCCGCCTCCCTCACCTCCACCATGAGCTCCAGAGTCACCGTCAGCAACAGTCGCGTAGCCTTGCTCCTGCAGAAACACCAGGCATTCAGAACCAAAACCACCAGGAATTCAGAACAAACACCAGGCATTCAGAACAAAAACCACCAGGCATTCAAAACAAACCACACCAGAGAGTGTCTTGTGCGCCCAGAACGACACCATGCATTCAGAAAGCCGCGGGCGATGAAATGTGATTGAAAAATACATCCCTGTTCTGCTGTATGTCATGATGTTTGTCTGCTCATCATCCTGCGCCATGCATAGCGCTATGATGAGCAGACAAACGAATTGACAGTCACACACCCACAGCAACAACCTGCAGACATAACCCCGAACCCGGACAAACAATAAGACTGCACGTTGTAAAGCGGGGGACTGCTGCCAACTCAACCACAACCGCTGCTATGCTATGGAGCGGCGCTAAAAAACCAAACTGACACATCATCACGATAACAGAACAGAATAAGCAGCAAACGAATGACACAAGCAAACCAAACGGCAGTCAGGCATGTGAGCAGGCTGCGCACAAGAGTTCTGGCTTCATGACGCTTCTTCAAAATCAATGGTTTCGGGAACAGCATGATGGGCACGCAGACAAGCGCCGCCAACACCAGCACCAGCTGCAGCAGCCCCTGGCCCCCATACAGATTGTTCTCGTACTTGTTGCCAGACTCTGCGGTGCCCAGGTCCGGGACAGTGCCCGGCTTCAGGAACATGTCGATCATGATTCCGTAAAGGTCTGGCTGTCGGCCGATGGTGGCGCCCTCCACGTGGGACCGAGCCTCAAGATAAGGCCAAGCAGTCCATTTGAAAATGATCAGGAACATAAGGTACCCGAAAATGCTCCAGAAGAAGATGACCTGGGGGATGAACTCATAGATCAGTGAGAGGCGGTCCCGGAAGTACAGGTGGTTGAACAGCGACATAAAGATACCGACCGACATGTGCACCACTCCCATAACGATGCTCATCTTCATCTTCACAGAGTTGAGGAAACTGAGCTCTGTCTTGGTGCCGTGCCAGACTGGGTCGACGCCGAAAGGGTACGCAGTGCCGTACAACGCAGGATCCTTCTCAAGCCCGGTGGTGTACGCTGACGCTTCATTGTTACCGGTACACAAGACATTGCGGTGGGGCTCAACCATCGTCGGTGTCCCGTCATCAAAGTACTTCAAGCACCGGTACTGAGTCCCTCCAGCTACAGCCACCGGCATCGAGAAAAACTCGTTGTACATGAACCCTGTGTACACAGAGAAGAGCCCCATGAGCAGGATGATGTAACGGCCCCCAAAGATCATCTCCACGGTGTCCGACATCGTTGATCGCAGCATCTTCTTTTCGTACGCGAGCATGACGACGGCAAATGCGATCATCATGAGCGCGTGCCCGACGTCGCCAAACATCACTGCGAACAGGAACGGAAACGTGATCAGCGTGAACGGAGTGGGGTTCACCTCTCGGTAGCGCGCAACACCGTACGATTCCACGATGCCCTGGAAGCATGCGGTGAACATGGTGGTCTTGTAGTAGGTCGGCGGCTGAGCGTGCGTGCTCAGGGGCTGGAAAACGGTGCCCATGCTCGCGTTGGCGACGTCGGTGGCCCTCTGGAGAGACTGTTGAATGGAAAGCGCTGCGTCGATCGGGGCCCATGCCTCGGCGACCATCGAGTGGCGGCTGACGTCCACAGAGAGCATGTTCATGGTGTTGTACACGGCCTTCTCGCGGCGCACGATGGTGATCCAGGAGTTGAGGTGCCTGGCGATGTCCTCAAGCACAGAGTCTCGGCGCCGGGTGCCGGTTTCGATGGTAGCGGAAAGGTCCATGAGTCGGGCAGTGACCTCCGAATGCATCTGCTGCTGGCGTGACACGTCCTCTGGGAAGGGGTAGCGGTTCGCTGAGAACGCCTCGCAGGTCTGCAGTGGCACTGATGGCTTGCTTTGGTTTCTTCTTTGAGTGGCAGATAGAACACTTCATACTGACGTTTGAACTGTGCACTAGGACTGTGTTGAGTCTGCGATGGAGCAGACTGTGCAATGAGCAGGCGGTAGTTGGACATACAGTGATCTCCAGCGTGCAGGCTGGAGTCGAGGCAGAATGAGTGACGCGGAGTGTACTGTTGTTACAAGAATGGCGCTGTTGTCCTGCATGTTGCGTTTTGACTCTTGAGCTGTGTAGTATTTTGAAGCGCCTCTACGGCTGCTTGCATAAAGGTGCTGTGTGTTGTGGTGGCGGGTGCCAGGACACCACAGAAGGAGAATGTGCAGAAAAAGAGCACTGCAGGTTGGGTTGCGAAAGATCCACTGATTGGAGAAGGCTTCACACCTTGGTAACTTTCAGGCGCGCACGTTCACCTGCGAAGAAGACGACAAAAACAGCCTTTTGCTTGTCCTTGCCAGAGTTGGGGTCGGTCACAGTGCCAACATCTGCAGACCGGAGGTACATGTTGCCTCGAGTGGCTCGGAACAGCAGCTTCTCGAATGCGTTCAAATTCTCGAGCTCGATTGTTCCTGCTGAAAAGCCCAGGCGAGTGGCTTTCATGGCCTCCTGCATGATATGTGGTCGGGTCATAGTGGTAACTGCACCACAGCAATCCAGAAACGACAATACATGGCCGCTGTTATAGACTTTGGAGCTCGCATGCATTCTTCAAGCTTTTACTCATTGCTTGTGTTGAAGCAACGTCCTGTGATGACTGGACGGTGATGTGAGTGAAAGAGAGGCATAAACAACATAACGCAAGAAGTCATAAACAATATAATGTCACTCCTTCGCGCGGAGGCTTCGAGACTGAAGTTACAGGTGGTGGTGGTTGCCCCCAAGTTCTGAGATGGTTGACGGGTGTCGAGCACTGAGGAAACGATCAGGCACATGCCACATCGTCAGCATACAAGGCAACTGATGTGTCAATACGCACTCACAGCCACAGAGATCACACCGGGACATCGTCCAGCAGGGGAGCATCCACAGCAGATGCGACGCTGCCATCTGCACCTGCTCCATGGGCGTTGACGCGAGCATCGTCGAAGAAGGCACCAGCCTTCTCCAGCACAAGTTGGAACTCACTAAGCTCGGCTTGATTCTTTTTCAGGCGCTCGCTGTTCTCATTGATCACGAGCAGGTCCTGCTCGATCTCCTCTAGCTTCGCCTGTACGAGTGTGAACACCAGTGAGACACACACACAAGCATTCGAGAGATGGTGCAATCATATAGTGCGTAAACATCATTCCTGTTCAGCGAGATTATCTGCAACACAGCCTTAAGGCTGTTGCCACACAAGTGCCCGATCGACATGGCGGCACACGCACCTCCAGCTCTTCTAGCTGCACTGGGCTGCGATCTGTGTCCAACATATTAGCACTCTGCCGCGGAATATCGGCGTCAGTGACTTGTTCATGGAAGAAGCGCAAGCGCCGAGCCATCTCGTTACAGCGTTTGACCTAAACCAACACCCGTCGATGAAAAAGGAATCGGACATTTCGATTCAGCTCTATGTACATGAAGCACCAGCGAGAACAGTGTGATCGCACCTCACTTGTGTACTTCCGCTTGAAGGCATCAGCTCCGGGGTTCAAGTCCTTGAACTGTAACAGTCCCAGATCACCAAGCTCGGCAATGGTGGCATGAGCGGCATCGTCTGGGATGATGAGCTGCACAGGAACTTTCAACACTCAGTGAACTGCTGGTTCTGTGAGCGACAAGCGGGCCGTGCGACGATCGGACGCACCTGAATCAGCTGCATCTCCTCGGAGCGCCACAGCTCCATCATTTTTGGTTCAATCTGCTATCTGAAGGGCCCAGAACGCAGAGATGGCGCGCACTCCTGCTTGGTGCGGTAAGTATGAGGCACGACCCTCTAGTGACAATGTATGCGGGGAAGTGTGTCACTTCGACAGAGACGAACACGTAGCCTTCCACTTCATAGCCCCTGAAACCGTTACCAAGGATGCGTGCGCGGAGTGAATGATGTCATTGTCGCGAAAAGTGGGAGTTCGACAATATTATAATTAATACCAATTCTTCTTCGAATATGAATACTACTGCTGCATCCACATCACCCAATCCCATGCACGGAAAATCTGGTCCACAGCTCTCTTGGCACTTCATCACACTGCTACACTTCTCGATGAAGCAGCTGTCTCTGTGGCTTTGGCTCCAGAGGACTCATAATCCAACACCTCGGTGACCTTAACATGGCTCCCGCCCAAAAACTTGCTTGCATCCTCACCTGTACATCACGGGCGTCAGCAAGCTACATGCAATGACTGTGATAGAAGTTTACTACCAGTTTGGTTGATGATGGGGAACCGAACTGTACCTGCAACGTGCTCCAGTTCAAAGCCCTGACAGAGAAATGCATCCTCTATCAAATCAGTGAATTCCTGGCGATTATACCCAAATGACTTCAAAGCGGTGATGAAGTCATCATGCTGTCTGGCGCCTCTGTATTCAGGCCGTCTTTCAGGCTCCTTCAGCAGCGCCATACGCTTCCTGTTGTAATCCCACAGAAAGGATGTGTGGTGCAGCCACCGCTTGCTGACTATTGCCTGTGCATTTCCCCCGATCTTCTTGTCTCCCATCGTGTAATCATTTCCTTGTAGCTGAAAAGGCATGTCTTCTGGCAACCCACCCCGCTTGCGCCTGCTGGACTTTGGGATGCTGGATCGATCTACTGAGAGAGAACTAAACACGTCCGAATAAACCTGCGCATGCTCATCACACCCTAAACTGTCGAGACACCACACGACTGGTGTCAAAGAGACGTTGCATGAGCCTGCCAGCAGCACACCTCGTGTGTGAACTGCATGATGGGTGTGGGAAACGGATCGACGTGCTGAAGATCTGCTTGATTCATGATCATAGTGACTAGAATGGTGTTTTTGTCAACTATCACTGTGCCCCCACCAGTGAAGCGCTTGATCAGAGGCACTCCTTCTGTCCGAGCACTCGCCAAGTGCACAAGTTTATGTGGATTCCCAGAGATGCCAAGCACCACCGCCGGTGATGCAGCTCCATCATTGATGAACAGCCAGTTGCTGTTCGTATTGCGTAAGAGGGCCTCTTCAAGTCTCAGCTGGTCGAATACTGCCATACCCCTTGCTCTGATCACGTTTAACAGCCTGCTACTTGCTGCCTGACTCATTGCTGCCGGTTGCCACGCAAACGACGTCACATCTTACGAATTGTAGCCTAGGGGGACGGTAACTTGAGTGACGTGTATCAAGTGTCGAAAGTGTTGGAATCGGCAAGGAGAATTCCACACGTGTGTTCCACCATGCTGTCATACGGGTCCATGGAAAACATAATTGTTTTAGGTTGCCTCAACTTGCCTGTTAGTTACCAAAACTTCTGGTCCAAGAGCGTTCATGCGAATTCCGCAATCAATTGGGCCCCACCTGTTTTGGCCCAGGCTCTTCTCAGTTAACTGATCTGCTTGTTGGCCCCATTATCATGCGCATCTGTAGAATCGTAGAATGTAACGTGAACACCAGGCGCAGGCACAGTGCTGGCCGTCCATATAGTCATGTCCACTCACAGCATGCACAGCACGAACGTACTCCATTCACGGCTTCGTAGCCAACCTCCGACACGTGCTCCATGCGAAAGTAGATGGGCTGATGTTTTATGGTTCTGAGCGGTTGTGTGGAGGTCTCCCCAGTGACGGGGTCGTCAGTTCGCGGCATTGTAAACCGTCTTCTGTCCTCAAGCTCCAACTTCTAGACTGCTGGCTGTGGCTGCTCAACGCTACCTAATGGTAGACAATATGATGATTACTGATTCAAGGTCTTTGGCCGAAGATGAGGCGCACAAGCACTACTCTACAGTCTTCACTAATGCCAAAGCTGGTACCTCTCCCTGATTTCTGTCATGCCACATGGACCTTTTTACGTAGCCAACACGTCTCAACTGGTTTTTGCATCCCTGGACGGCCATGACAGGTGCCAGATGATCCACAGGGATGCAAGATGTAGACAAGGACAAAGTGAAGAAGGTTGTGTATGAAATTTCCAAGGACAGTGCACATTTCCAGAATGAGCAAAGAAAGCAGGTGTGGGCACTGTGTGCGTTTGCGCGCATGTGCTTCCACCGTGTGTCAGTGAGATTGAACATCGATTCAGTGATGCAACTTTACGCCATCAAGGGGAACACAACCTCAACATTGCTCACGCATGCAGGACAAAGTTCAGCAGAGAATAGAGAAGATGCGATCAATAAAAGAAAGCTTAACAGCAGCAACCCTCACAAGGCGAGAAAAGGAATTGATGCCACAGATCGCTACGCTAGAGGCCAAACGCGAATTGGACCATGTGTGGATGCACGTACGGCTTGATACTACCAATTTTGATAGATAAGTGCAGCTGTTCTGACGACTAGGTTGTTTGTGAGAGACATGTCCTCTGTCTCAAGGACATGCACTCATCCTCGCTGACGAACATAAGAGATGCAAACAAATTTTTTGACTCCATACAGGTGGACATGGATGCCTTCTATGCTTCATGCGAAGAGAGAGACAGTCCTGAACTCGCATCAATTCCTGTAGCCAGTACGGCTCCCTAGCTCTTTGTTTGATTAACTGTGATACCATGTTGCACAGCACAGGTGCTGACCACTGCCGTAGATACAATTCATCACCACCTTGTCTCTGATGTGCAGTTGGGGGAATTGGAATGATCAGTACTGCCAACTATGAGGCCAGAAAGTACGGAGTTAGAGCTGCGATGCCCGGCTTCATAGCTTTGAAACTGTGTCCGCACTTGAAGTTCGTGGATGTGAATTTTCCAAAGTATGAGGCAGCTGCCGCATCAGCACGGGAGGTATTTGCACGCTTTGATCCCAACTACAGCTCCAGAGGCCTGGATGAGGCCAGCTTGTGCGTGACAGAGTACTGTCGCACATCGGGCTTGACTCCTGCTCAGGTACATCATCTCTATTTTATTCTGTGTGTCTTAGCCCCTGTTACAAACCAGAAAGGTAGTAAATAGGCATGAACCCAAATAGCCAAAATCAACTAACACAAAACATCCACCACTTCACTCGA
>JAUMHD010017857.1:0-58080 GCA_032359135.1 Ulvella scutata
ACACACACACACACACACACACACACACACACACACACACACACACACACACACACACACACACACACACACACCTCGTCAGAGGGCTACAGAGGGTCTCTCACCGCCACATGCAGGGAGGATATGATCTGAAGGCTCTGAGTGACTCAGTGTGCGACTCCTTCAGAGGAGTTTTGGGGCTGCCATCCGAGGACAGATATAATCCCGACCTGCTGAGAGAGGAGCCACTGGACAAGGTGAAGGAGGTCTTGCAGGAGGTATCAAGCATTCATAAGTGGTAGGGCCCCATCAGGCACACCATCGGCACCTGCATGGAGTCTGTTGTTTCTCCATGTTGTGTGTTTCATGGCATAGGCCCCCGCACTGCAGGATTCCTGTTGTGTTACAGGTGCACGATCTGCGGACGGGCGGGCATAGGGCAGGTGGAAGGTTGCATATGAAGAATTGCGCTGTGTTGGATACTGCAAGCCCCACACCAGCACACGTACAGTTGTAAGATTTTAACCTAAGATGCTGGCTTTCCCCCCCTCTCCCCGCCAACCCCTGCTAACCACACCAGTACGGCATGCGAGCAGCTAATGCGCCAATGCATTTGCGTGCACCTGCAATACCCTGCCTGATCTAGGAACTGCCAGAGTTTGTGGCGGCGCAGAGGGCGCTTGCATGGCTGTGTACCATTTGGCTCCTCCAGCAGCATCTGTCTGTACCTTATGATGATGCTTTCCCACACGCATATGCAAACAACGTGCAAACAACGTGCTCGTTTAGAAACTTGCAGTGAGCATGCTCTTTGTGTAGTGTGTCTACAAAGACAAGGCCCTGCTTCTCAGAACACGCATGGCATGCGTGTGAGATGTGTATGCTGTCACCATTTTCGTGCAGATTAAAGCAGGAAACCGCTACACCGACATGGCATAACAGTTGCAGAATAGACACTGCCTATTCGCCTCCCAAGAGCAACAGTACCACACTGCATCCCACACTGCGTCCTGCTTCGCCGCAGGCTCCAGACACGAGTGCTGGATGGTTCTGTGGTTCCTCACACTCGCTTCAGAACACCGTGTTTGGGGGTGCATCCTGTTGAGAGTAGTAACAGAGCACCAGTACGTACCCGACACAGATGGGATGCAAGGCGATCCCTAAGCAATGCAACCTCAAGGGTTGCCCACATGGCAGAATCTTCTGACCAGGGCTGCCCTGCCAAGACTACACTACCACTCCCCGCTGTTAACATGCTGGCATTCCCTGGGGGGGGGGCAACAGGAATTGGCAGCAGGGTGTGGTCGCCGCGAGTTGGGGGGGTGCCAGCCCCGGGGAAAGGGACGCATGCAGGGGACACAGAGGCGGAAGCTAGGGGGAGGGGGCGAAGCCGAGAGTTTGTTCTGCATGTTAACAGCGGGGAAGAATGTTGCCTGGGATATGCTGGTGCAATCTTGGGGTGACCTGGAATGTCCCACGCGTGCACATGTTGAGGGGCTGGGCTGCCACAGCTGCGCCGCTGCCTTGAAGCGCCGCGTTCATGATTCGGTTGGAGTCGTTGCCTTCTCCCATGATTTCTCTGACACGTGCAACCGAATCAACTGCCACCTGATCTTCGCACTTGTGCTCTTGCACCTCCCACCACAACAGGTGAACCTCCAAGTTACAACTAATGCGTGCGCGCGCATACCTCCACAGGTTAGGCCAACAGCTGATCATAATACTACGTCCGTGTTACAGCGCGGGTTTACCTGTTGCCATGTCGCCTGAATTCTCAGGCAATCGATTGCCGGCGCATCTCGAGCTCATGTCAGGATGACGCAGAGATAGTGCATGGAGATGGACGAGCCTTCAGCCCTCAACAAAAAGCCTCCCGCAACCCTGCTGTGCGCATGGTTATTTGTAATTTCGCCCTACCGCTTTACTCTGTTTCTCTTGCCCGCAAACGGACGTGCCACTATCGTCAAGCTTACCTGCATATGGAACAGCTGAATTCTGTAGCATCGTGATGCTGTAACATGCGAACTGATATATACGTCTCGATAAAGTCCTAAGCATGCCCTCAAAGAGCGCGGGGTATGTCAGTGTCTTGGATTTTGAGCCAGATGCTGGCAAGGGACTTGCGATGCCTACCGCAACCGTCGTGGTGTGTCCCTTTCAGCCTAATCTTACGACTTATAGTGCAGAGTATATTGCTGCTCCTGCTCGCGCCCCGATGAGCTGGACTCAGAGTGACATGCATCTGACCTCAGCTAGTTCAGGTTAGAGCCAACATACACGAGGACAACCAGCATAAGGTGGTTTCCTGACATGTCGGTGACGTGCAGCTTTCAGTTCAGGGCATGCACTGTGCAGCCTGCAGCTCTGCCATCCAGAAAGCGCTCGTACGTCTTCCCGGAGTGGTGTCTGCAGAAGTGAGCCTCCTTACAGAGTCAGCAAGCATCGAGTATGAAACAGGTCCAATTTCTGGGATATCAGTGGAAAGGCTAGTGCAAGAGATTGAAGATTGCGGCTTCGATGCCAAGGTGAGTCGCATCAATTGTGTCATGGCCTCGATAGAAGGCCACAGCAAAAAGGCTTGTGTCCCTGTTGTTGTCCAAACTAGCAGGATGAAGCCACTGAATGAAGTACACCCGTATAATTGCCTTGAGTTTGGGCTTGTCCCTCCGACCTGCGTGCGAAACCAACTTCCCCTGCTTCCATTCGGCGTCCCATATGCAGGCGCCTGATAGCAATGCCGACGCCAGAAATGTAAATATCTCTGTCCAAGGCATGCACTGCTCAGCGTGCTCGTCAGCAGTCGAACGGGCTCTGGCTGCAGAGCCAGGAGTGCTCACAGCCACTGTAAATCTCCTGCAGCACTCAACCCAGGTCACTTACAACCCAGCCATCACGTCTCCAGCAGCATTAGCTACTGCAATCGAAGACTGTGGCTTTGATGCGAAGCCTGATGTACCAACAGCTGCATCGGGGATGCAAACAGTTACTGTGGACATATCTGGCATGCACTGTTCGGCCTGCTCCACAGCAATTGAGAACGCACTACGACAGCTCAGGGGCGTTTCTTCAGCAGAGGTGAACCTTCTAACACATTCCGCTCAAGTGTCGTACGCTGCAGACGTCACAGGGCCTCGTGACATCATCTCTGAAATTGAGGACTGCGGGTTCGAAGCATCTCTGGCAGCAGATCCTTCAGCAGGAGCTTCAGCGTTTGCTGCCAACAATAAATCAGTTCAAGAAGTATCGTCTGCGCTCTGTGCTGCGCTACTGTTCTCTATACCCCTGATCATCATAGGCAAGGTGGGGATGCTGTCCCCTACACTTGGTGCTCCCCTACGAGAGAGCTTCATGGGCTTTCCCATCGGCGCTTTACTACAGTGGATTCTAGCCACTCCAGTGCAGTTCGTGATTGGATGGCGCTTCCACACGGGCGCTTTTGCATCGCTACGAAGGCGCAGTGCCAACATGGATGTGCTGGTGTCCTTAGGCACCTTTGCGTCATATCTATACGCTGCCGCGTCTCTACTGCACTCACACTTCTCCATGTGGTCCATCAAGCGTGCGTCCTTGTGCTTCTGTCCCATCACGTCCCGATGCCATGCCTCCCTGCACTGGCAGAGATCTTTCTAGATCCAGCGCAGTTGCTGGTTTGAAAGCAAAGGCGCTGATATCAGTTACTTTTTTGTCCTACTGAGTTTTTATGTACTATGCTGTGCTGTGCTGTGCTGTAATTCAAAAGGATGCATAGGGATGGGGGACAAGCAGGGGTATCGTTATTGATAACCTGTCAGCAAGTGTTAGCCAAATGAATTAATTTCTACCGTGGCCACCCCGGAAAATCATGAATTGTTGCATGTAATAGCCCCCAAAAAGAATAGTTTAAAGCATTTGGCTGACGTAATTAGTCTCTTCCCATTCCTCAACTATACCCCTGGTTACAAGTGCACCGCCCCAGGAAGCTTCTGCAACATGCATGAAAGATGGTAATGCATGCATACAGCTCTCCTGCACTAGTCTCTGACAGCGGCAGCTGCAACACATGCTGCGCCAGTCTTGTTCTGCTCCTTGAGTCCTTGTCAATCAAGCATCTGCATGTGTGCGGGCATCCTGCAGCTGAACAGCAAGCTTGCCTGCAGCCCGGACAGACCTGTTCGAGAGCAGCGCAATGCTCACAAGCTTTATTCTTCTTGGGAAGCTTCTGGAAGCCCGTGCAAAGCGGCACACCTGCAGCGTGCTGACTCAGTTGATGTCCATGGCGCCCGACACTGCGGTGCTGGTGACGCTCGCTGAGGATGGCACTGCGGCCACGGAGAAGGCCATCGACTGCCGCCTTGTGCAGAAGGGCGATCTGCTGCAAGTGCTTGCGGGGCAGAAAGTTCCAGCAGATGGGGAAATGGTGCAGGTGCGCAACAGGCAAGAGGTCTGCCACGTGCGCTGCGCACCGGCTCTGCCTTGCAGTGCGGCCTGTGACCGCGCTGTGACACATCGGCCCTCCTGCACTTGTCAATTGTCACCGTACTTGGGCAAATGCAGCTTTCCTGTTTTCGAGCTCAGTATTTGTGCGTTGATGTGGCTGGCCTGCCCCCCTCTTTTAGTGTGTTTGTGTGGGGGGAGGGGGGGGGGGGGGGCAACCCCTCCCCCCCTCCCCGGGGGGATGAATTAGCTGGGAGACACTGTACGTGCCCAGTCGCAGCATGCACAGCACAGCAGCTGCAGCACGATGTGTAGTGCTTCTGGCCGGCGACTGAATGCTCTGCGCACCTGTGTCTACAGGGGGAGACACACATGGACGAGCACATGCTCACAGGAGAGAGTGCGCCAGTGGCCAAGGTGCCAGGCAGTACAGTGGTGGGGGGCACCCTCAACGTGGGGAACGCTGTGGTGATGCGCGCAACGCGGGTGGGTGCGGACACAGTGCTGCAGTCCATCGCACGGCTGGTGGCCAACGCGCAGCTAGCAAAGGCTCCCGTGCAATCGTTCGCAGATGCCGTGTCTGCGGTGCGTGCCTGTGCAGTCACTTGTTGCCCCTCTCTGCGCCTCCTGCTGCTGCTGCATATGCATGTGAAAAAGAAATATGCGAATGTTTGTGTCGTTGCAACAAGGGGCCATGCGGCACACACGCGTGAGTCCGTACGACCTGACCTGCCTCGGCCCTGCTCGGATGGGCACCTGTCCGCGCAGCTCTCCATTTGACTTGGCACGCAACCTCAACCTGTGAATGAGTGTTGTGCGAGTCGCCACGGTGCGTGTGCGGGTCACGGAGGCCTGCGATGCCGCCTGGTGGCTGCTGGCAGGTGCTGCTAGGGGTGCTGGGGCCTGCAGTGTACGGTGTGTGGGGCCTGAGCATGACGTGCCTGCTGCAGGTGTTTGTGCCCACAGTGGTGCTGCTCGCGATGCTCACAGCCGCGGTGTGGTGGTTCTTCGACAGCACCGACTGGTGCGCTCCCGTCGTGCTGCCCTCACCTGCATGGTATGTGTGTAGGTCTGTGCCAATATACGATTCTTCATTTGCCATATCGTATGTTTTCACACCTACAAACCAAAGGTTCTTGGGGGTGTAGTGCCCATAAAAGAGTGTAAAAATCCTCATCAAACGGATGATATACGAAAGTATACGTTTTCTCAACTGCCTTCCGTACAATCTCACATGGCCTCCGTATATTGGCACAGGCCTAGGTATGTGCATGGTATGTGCATGGCGTGCTGCCATGCAACCGAGGGTCAGGCAGTTGCCTTCCGTGGCACGTAATGTACCCAGCAGGGTTTTCCAGGCAGCAGTGTCGACGTCGTGCTGACAGGGGGGGTGCTGTGTGTGTGTGCAGGTATGACCGCGGCATCTCTGTGCTGTGCATTGCGTGCCCCTGCGCGCTCGGCCTCGCCACCCCGACAGCAGTCATGGTGGGCACCGGCGTTGGCGCACAGCAGGTGGGCTTCTGCTTCTACTCCGCCGCGTCACACCATTCTCGCCTGCCTCATGCTCGCCCACCTCCGCCTCGTGCGCATGCATGCTCGCCTACCTCACCCTCCTCATGCTCGCCGTCACTCTGTGGAGCACGGCAGTGCCCTTGCTTGTGTCATCAAGCACAACAGGCCGGCAGCTGCATTTGCCTGTCCGCAGCGGGGCTCGCGAGGGCCTGCTTGAATGGTAGCAGCAGCAGCATGAGCAGCTCAGGAAGGGAGATGTGTGCAGGGGATTCTGATCAAGGGGGGAGACGTGCTGGAGCGCGGCGCGGCGGTCAACGTGGTGCTCTTCGACAAGACCGGCACGCTGACGTACGGCACCCCGGTGGTGGTGGGGCTGCTGCAGATGCGCACCACCTCTTCGCACGCGGCCCCTGGCAACCCAGGCAGCACCTCTGGCAATAGCAGCGCCCTGCAGCGCCTGCTGCAGGCCACCCCCGTGCCACAGCAGGAGCTGCTGGCGATGCTGGGGTCGCTGGAGCTGCAATGCGACCACCCCCTCGCCCGCGCCATCGTGAATTGGGCAGATGTGTGCCTGCAGCAGCAGCAGCCTGGCACAGCAGTAGAAAGTATAACCTCGGGTGCGCTCAGTGGCGCGGGCCATGCCGACAGCGTTGTGTTGCCGGCAGGTGTGAGAAGCGCGGAGGAGCTGGCTTCAGACCTGGTGCAGGTGCGGCGCCAGCCTTTCCTACCAGCCATGAACTCCGGATGTGTTTCCTGACGGTTGTTGAGTTTGTTTCGGGAAGATTGCTTAACGATTGACAGACTGGAGGGCTGCAATCGTGGCTTAGGGTCCGCAGCTTCCGCTAGTCCACAATGAAAGCATCCTCCGCGCATTGGGAACATCAGAAGCAGCACAAGTGCATGGGACAGAGACTGAGTGTGTTCGCACCGGATCTTGAAACCTGGGCGTTTTACAGAGCTCAAGCTCTGTTGTTGAAACGCAGTGGGTTGCGGCCACTGCCTTGCCGGTTGCTATGTACTGGTGTGAGTTCTGTGCTTAATGTGTGCATGTGGCACATGCAGGCGCAGATGGATGCTCTACAGCAAACGAAGTCAGCGTCAAAGAAGCGGACGTGGGTGCTGCCAGCGCAGCAGGTGGACGTGCGAAACGGCTCCGGCATAGTGGGCTGGCTGCCGTGCTCTGTCGCCGCAGCGCACAGCGTGCCGCAGAACCGCGCGGGGGAGAACGTTGCGGGGGCATCCGCCGCAGGGCTGGCGCGCGTGGCCATCGGCAACAAGGGCCTCATGGAGGACCTCGGGCTCGACACCAAGCAGGTGGAGCGGAATAAGTGGCTGAGGCGGCAAGAAGACCTGGGGCGAACAGGGCTGTATGTTGCGGTGGGCAGCAGCATTGAGGCTCTGGTGACCGTGCAAGACCCTATTAAACCAGAGGCTCGGGGCACTGTTGCCCGGCTCATGCAGGCTGGGGTGCGCTGCTTAGATACTGCCTGCTGGTTAGATACTGCGGGTGCCCCTGGTAGCGTTCAGAGGTGCCTGCGGGCTGCCTGTGCGGTTTTCATCTGCACGAGCACGCCCTCATGCATTGCTTTGATGGAAGTGTGCATCCCCCGACACTGAAGTGTGCTGGAGGCGCTAAAATCCTGGGTTCCCCGCTTCACGTCTACCCCACTGACCCACCTGCGACCTGTAGGGGCCAGCAAGCGCATTAAGAATGTGTAGAAGTAAGCTTTTCAGAGAAACTTGTAACCATCAATTGCATATGTTTTAGCTCGTGTTGTGTATGTTTTGTTTCGAGTAATGAGTGGTGGTGTGGCTACAGGTGGAGGTGCACATGATCACCGGCGACAACTGGCGCACCGCGCGCAGCATCAGCGAGCAGTTGGGCATCATCAACTGCAAGGCAGAGGTGAAGCCTGACGGCAAGGAGCGCGCTGTGCGGGAGATGCAGGGCCGCCGCAAGACGGTGGCCATGGTGGGGGACGGCGTGAACGACGCTCCCGCGCTGGCGGCCGCAGACGTCGGCATCGCCATCGGCTCCGGCACAGAGGTCGCGGTGGAGACTGCAGATTACGTTCTCATTCGGTCGGATCTGGAGGACGTCGTGGTCGCGCTGGATCTGTCCCGAAAAACCTTTTCTAGAATAAAGCAGAATTACGGGTGGGCGATGATATACAATATTGTTATGGTGCCGTTTGCTGGGGGCGTGTTCTACCCGCTGCTGCATGTGAATCTGCCGCCCATGTTTGCGGGGCTTGCGATGGCGCTCTCGAGTGTGAGCGTGGTGCTCAGCAGCCTGCTGCTCATGCGGTACCGCCGCCCGCAGCCGGTGCTGAGGGACTTTTCTGGCGGCAAGGGGGCTGGCGCGTGGGGCGACGATGCATGGAGTAGGGGCGGTGTTGCAGCTCTTGACATAGATCGATAGCGCAGCGGGTGAGGTAGCGTGATGCATGGCGTCTCGTCATCTAAGATTCTTCAATGCTGAAGCTGGTAAATAATGTTGTATTCACGGGGAGGATATTGCCATGTGTTGGTTTGTTGTATAGAAGCGGCAATGTGTACATGTGTATATTTCTGCTTGAGTTGCATTGTGTAGCAAGCGCTGAAGGTACAGTGGTGTTTGTCTCTTCGATTACAGTTGCGTTATCGCATGTGTAACGTGATGCATCAGACATGCCACAGCGGAGGACAAGACGCTGGCTTCTGGCTATCTGCATGAGGAGAAACTGCACATGCATGGCAACATATCTGATGCATCTTGCTGGACTGAGGTACCGAAGACGTCTTCTTCAACACTCTTTCCCGCACTCACATCCTACCGTTCCTTTCCTGGCACTTCAGGTCTTCAGAATAATAAACACAGGCTGTGGGTCTACAACGAGCAGACATCATTCAGGTTGAACCGCCCAGCCTTCTGAAAAGGGCATCAGAACGCATGCATCCACAGTGCTTGTTGGCGCTCTGCTGCAAGGACTGGAGCCCAAGGCCAACAAGGCACTCTCATCGAAGCCACATCTTAGGCGCAGCTTTACCGCTGCGCCAGTGCACCCACCGCCCCCTGCTGCACCCCAGCAGCTATACGTTGCAGCCATGCCTGCACACACAGCTTCACTCTGAATGTGCTGCTCCACTGACATGTCTCGTCCCGAACAGCCACACCCTGTGTGCCTGTCACAGCAACACACATGCACGGGCACCGCGGATGTCCTCCCACACAGCACACATACACAGCACACAAACGCACATACAAACCAATGGGCGTCCGGTTCTAGTTCAAGGTGTGTGCTGCTGGGTGGGTTACCACATTCTCTGGTTTCTGCGCCTTTTCGCTGCGCTACCTGTGGCATGGCGTGCGGCGCCACCACGCATGTTTCCTGCCCACGATGTGGCCCAGGCGTTATCATGTGTACCTGCCCCTTGCTGAGGGAGTCATGGCACGTACTTGTTTCAGACTGATTGAAACGTTCCACAAGCTCGACATTGCCTATGGTGTGGCTGCGTGCGGGAAAGTTCAAACTCCAGACACTGAAGAAACCCAAGCTTCACGTGGCAGCAGGTCAGTGGGGGTTGGGGGGGGGGGGGCTTGCTTTGTGGGGGGGTGGCTTCGGTGTGGCTGCATTCGGTCGCGTGTGCACAACCATCTTTTGACTAAGGCGATGTGATTCAGACGGTTATTCCGCTGGAAACAGCACCAGGTCGCTCGAAAGGTGCTGCCAAACTTAATATGTAAGAAAGAAGGGGAGATACAATGGCTGCAGATGGCTGCAGAGGCACGGGTTCTTGTGCACTGTAGTTCTCGCTTGTGGCAGGCTGGACTGTTGCTTTTGACACTTGTCCTGCTACTTGAGTTGTTGCTCATTTCTCAGTAACTTTCCGAATTCTAACAGAGAAGGTGTTCCTCGACATGCTGGTTGGCCCCCAGGGCCCTTACTACGATTTTCGGACTGGGGTCGATTTTCATGTCATTTGGGGAGCTCAGGAACAAGCTCAGCGATAGGGGAGCTCAGGAACCACTCGCCGGCTGATCTATCACAGTGGTCTTGCGACAAAGTTGGTGATGTCCGGCTATCTAGCAATTCTATCGCTAGCCACCCTGGTTTGCGGCGCCACGTCACAAAAGCTACCACGTATGGCGGGACGGCGCGCGGCGAGTTTTCTGGCTTCGCGAAGTTTCGCCATGAGAATTCACATCAGGGCCGCGCATAATTCACATCCGCCATGTCGCATTGAGGCCAGAGCTCACAACAAGTGCAGCATGCTTCCCGAATAACACACTCGTTAAAACCGAGTTTTGCGGCGCGCGCGTGTTTGCAGGGTATCTGATTCGTCGCGTTGCAGTGAGGGCAGGAGTTCCCACTTAGCATGGTTAGGGTTCAGGTATCATCGCCGCAAACAGTGACGCACACGTCATGCTAGGCCTACCATGCGGAAGTTGTACTTGTGCTTGCCACTGCCCGTTGGTTCTATCTGGCAACTCGAGCGCACATCACAGAACAATTGCTGCCACAAAACACGAATTTCACTACCTGTGGCAAAGTCTGATATCGATGGCAGTACCTGGTACTCCACAGGCAGACTGTGGTGCATGGCGCCTTGCAGCAAACTGCTCAGGTAGTCTGCTGGGGGCCGAATTTCTTGAGGCAGGCGCCAGCTGACGTGAGACATGTACGCTTTGGACAGATACAAGTCCCCTGCACAGCTGTGCAAGGTCAGTGTGGGGTTACAGTCGTGTCACACACGTCAGCTCGCTTTGGATCTTCAGGTTTATTTATACCGAGGCAACAACTCTTGTGCAACTGAATTACCTGTTTCTGCCAGGACGGCTACATCCTGCACCATGAAGCCTTGGTCCCTGTCGCTGAGTCTTTCCATCTCTTGCAGGCTTATTTCTAAGATCACACCGTGTACATCTGGCCGCCCAGTGTCATTCGGACGGTAGTCAATTGTACCATATCCTGCATGGCAGGGAACGAACTCGTCGCAACAACTGCAGCTGAGTCGGACCAACTAATCAAGGTATCAACCTTTCACGCGAATACGGGATTCAGGGAAGCGATTCTTGAATGCCAAATAGAACACTAGGTGTTGCTGGCAAACAGACGAGCATTTTCTGGGTCTGTACATGTGTACAGTTGTCACAGGTTGACCTGTACTGAATCTAGTCATAAGTATAGTGCCTCAGCAAGCACACAGATCATGGACACGCAGCACCTCCATGATGATGAAACATCAATTTAAAGTTCGAAACGCGTCCCGGGAGGCTCTGTATTGCGTTCACCCCTCGCTCTTCGCGGAAAGCTGGCGACAAAGCGGCACCATATGCGAAGCACAGCACGCGCCCTGGATCTGCTTGAACAACTTCTGCTCCTCCCGGTCGATAATATGACTTGCTCCTGTCGCCCTGCAGCTGGCTCCAACGGGTATTGCTCATCCTGCCCCGCCCTCGAATAGTCTGTCCCAACAGACAGCACTTCGTTGCCAGCCAATGGTGCCGTCCCCGTTCACGACCTCGGAACGTAACAGAACGAACGTTCATACACTGTACTGGTCTGCTCATGCCCAGAGCGCCGACACTGCCATCCTATGAGCCTCCTCACCTGTTCCGAACGGGAAGAGCGTACGGGGGCGTTGTCGCTGACCACACTCACAAAGGCAATATGTCAGGAACCCAAAGAAAGGTATAACAACGAAAGATGATGCACTGATGAACGTCAGTCTTGTATCCGTGAAGTGCTGAAGCACGGAGAATTCAAACCAGCAATCAACTTAGAACACATGTTCCGAGCAGGGTCTGAAGTTATGGCGTGATGAGCAGTGCTAATTGCGCACATACTTTGTTTCAAGTGCAACCCACGAACCGCATGCGTCACAGCTAAAAAGTGAGACCCTGCTCTGAATGACAATCGAGGCAGATCTGAGTAATTGCTCCCGAAGCCTGGTGCCCGCCTTGTCGGTACTAGCAAACTTGCTCTTTACTACCATCACACATGCGCAGTTTCCAAGCAACAGCTGCACTGCGTCGCGCTAACTTTGATGAAAGCGCTAAGCAGCCACAAGCTGATATGACATGTTCCGAAGAATGCCAGTAAACAAGACCACGAGCAAGAGAATTCAGGTGGTTGCGGATTTTGAAATTTGCAGTTGTTCAGTAGGGCTATGGACATGCATATACAGACGAAGCCACCTTCAAGAGTGCATATGCAATACACCCATATGCAACGAGTGTACATGTGAACCAGAACGTACCAAAGTTTTCATACCAAGCGCAAGACAATCGGGAAAGTTGACGCCTGAACTTACCAAGTTCGGACGGCAGAGAGTATTGGTCACACAGGCGACTGCAACCCGAGTTCGGGTCGTTCACGAAACAGCTCCCGAAACCTCTGCCTACCAACCGTTGAACGCATGCAAGAAATCACTCTAGCTACAGGTTAAAAATTTTACTGATCCTCAGGGACATACATGTGCGGAAGTGCCAACCGAATAGTCCCATGTGCTCACATTCGCATCTGCTCACATGGGTCCATGCATGGGGTTAGCGTGATCGGATACCTGCGGCACATGCAGCGGGGAAATTTCGAGTGCCTGCAATGTGCACTATTCCGGGCTGTACTAGTCAGCGTTTCAGCCACCTGGATTGGAAGGCTTGCCGCTGGTCGCGGCATGCCGGAACGGCAGTTACGCAGAGCAACGCACTACCCTCTTCCAGATAACTGTGTTCCAAGGATCACGTCACCCAGGGCGACGCGGCAGCAGCCCCTGACCAGGCAATGGCCATGGCCATTGTCGCGGCACCATTGGAATGGTGCCGCCATCCCAGCCTTGATCAAGCTATCGTAAGCTGTCTGTGTTGCTTGCGGTGTGGTGAGGGTAACGGTTAGCTCTGCGGGGAACGTTGAGGCCCTGGGGCTGACACATCTGTGCTTCGAATTCGGAATGTCGGGCTGCACATGTTCCTCGTTCACATAATAAAATGGGACACTCAGCCAGCACGTTAAGAGCCAGCACGCCAATCCCCGAAAGCACACGAGCCTCGCACCTCACAGGCGTGTGGACAAGTCGGTTGCAGTCCTCATCGTGTAACGCTGGATACAGCAGCCCCCCCCTGAGAAACCCCCCAGAAACGACGTTTGCCAAGACAGAGATGCCCCTCGCACGGAAGAATGGGGGCAGCAGCAGATGCAACAAGGTGCAAAAAACAAGGAGGAGAACGATGTGACAGGCATGTGCACGCTGTTGCTGCGCGACAGCACCTCCCCTACCTCGCGGTGGCCAGCAGAAGTTGTCCCCCAGTCACGTCGTACATACCTGATACTGCCAGTGTAAGGGTCAGTTACTTGCCGTTGGTCAAGTCTGACGTCCTCTCACCAACGATGTGTTCGTGTGAAGATTGTGGCACTGCATGTGACTTATGCATGCGGTGCCCATTGCTGACGCATGCAATACCACAACCCTCGTCTGCCTGGGTGTGTTTGATGCCTTCTTCATCACACGTTGTGTCGAAAGCATCTCCAGTTTGGGGAGAGTCTGGAGCCGCATGTGAGCGATGTGTGTGTGAGAGTATGTGCTGCCAATTGTTCTACACGATTATCTTTTTCCACCCAACAACCAACTGGGCTTGCAACACACCAAACTATACCACTACCATAGGTTTCTACTGCACTACTGGGCACTACCAAGCATAAATGTGATCCAGGGACGAGGCCAGCAACACATCCCAAACACCGCACGAACGAAGCCCTCAGACCCAGATATAGACCCAGTATCTAGATACACTGGGGGGCCCACCCAACGGGTCGCAAAGGTTGCCTGATTTGGGTGCGGGGGCAAAAGTTTGTGCGTGTGTGTGGGGAGGAGGCGTGGTTCAATGCCTGACATGGCGCAGCGGGTCACAGAGCGTGGCGGCGGTTGACAATCTTCCGCAGCGTGTCCCCTGTCTTCTTCTTGTTCACAGTGGAGTACTCTCTGTATGTGGCGTCAGCACCAGTCATGTCCGCCATGGTGCGCTTGCGGCGCTTCACCTTAACCCCAGGAATGCCATCGTCATTTGCGTCCTTCTCCACGCCCTCGCCTGCATCTGCACTGCGCAGCTTGGCCAGCAGGTCCAGTCGCTCCTGATGGGTGCACAGCAGCAGGTTCTGCTCAGCTGCTGTGTTTGGCTGAAGCAGGTTGGTGATGACCTTGAAGGAGTACCCCTGCACCTCATGCTGCTCCCAGTCACCACTTACAGCTGAGCCACCACGTACAGGGAGCAGCGCCCCACATCAGGCATGCAGCAGCCGCGACATACACCAATCGCAATGATCTTGCACATGCGTGATGTTCTTCACTCACAGAACCAGTCCCACATTTCAACACATACACATGCACGCATGCATGCACGCACACCAAAGCTCTGTTCTGTTTTGAACTCAGAGAAGCAGTGCCCACCTGGTCAATCAGAAAGCGCTGCCGCTTTGCAGAAAAGAACATCTCTTGGGTGTCCTTGCTCACGAGGGTGTAGAAGAACGCGTTGTACTCCCCCACTGCGGTCCCCCGCTTCGCACGCAGGATGCGGCCCAGCCGCTGTGCCTCCTGCCTCCTTGACCCAGCATGCGAGGAGATCTGAATCAACACGTTTGCCTCTGGGATATCGAGCGAGTTATCCCCCACCTGCAGGCATACACACCCTCACAACAAGCAAGCATGCATCATATTTGCTTGTTGCACGGCAGATGCACACACCGGACAGCATGCATCAATCCTGTCCGCTCTCTCAGCTCAGCTCTGCCACAGCAGTGCATGCACAGATGCAAGCACCGCCACCGTGCTGTACCAGCGGCAGCAGCAGGTGTTCACGCTGGCTGGTGCTGCTGCACACTGGCAGCTGCCGGTGCACGTGCACACGAGCACTGGTGAGATTGATACCCCCCCCCCCCCCAACACGGATGCAAGAGGTGCCACCAGAGGTGGCATGCATGGGAGCGGACCTTGGACAGGAAGATGGTGTTGATGTTTGCGCTGTGCTTGAAACACGAGAGCACCTTTGTGCGCTCTGCGTGTGACGTGGCACCGTAGATGAAGGGCTTCTTCAGGCGCATGGCATACTCTCTCAGCGCAAAGATGTTGTCGCTGAAGACGATGATCTTGTCTCGCCTCTGCTCTTCGTGGAAGCGAATCAGGAACTGGCATGCCTGGAACTTTTCCGGATTCAGCACCGACAGTGAGATGCGCCGATTGGGTGCCTCCTGCAGGCACACCCTGGGCTCCAGTATTTCAATGCGTTGCAGTCAATCTGATGCGCGTCGAAGAGTGAGTGGATGTGCACACACTCCAATGTGCATCACATCGCTACACTCTCAGCCCAAAACTGCTTAATATCGTGCAGTCCAAGGTGCAGTCTAAGGTTTTCGATCGTTCTGTGGCGTTCATGGTAAGTTCGAAGGCTTTTAATCGTTCTTCATCGTTCTATGGCGTGCTGAGCAACCCACTTGTGCAACACGCCATGAGGCACAGCAACACAAGGACTGCCTTGGTTATTGATTGTGGCAAGAAGCTGGCGCAGATCGGAGCTCCCGGCGATGCCAACCGTGACTACTTCAACCACAGGACGCGAAGAAGCCGAAGAGGCAACGTGCCAGGGGCCGGGGCCCCAGACTCTGACATAGTAGCCCCAGATCAGCTCTGAGAGGCCTCACTGACTCAGTGAGGATGGGAGACGCACCTCGCGCAGGTATGTGCGGTAGAAGTCAGGGTCCATGTTGCACCAGACCTCTGCGCAGGACACGTTGGCAATGTGGCCTGCTCGTGTGAGGTCCAGCCAGTTGGCCTCGTAGAGCTTGGGCCCAATCAAGAAGTTGAGGTCAGCGATGCGGTCATCCTCTCTGACCAGAGTAGCTGTGAGGCCCAGCTTGCAGTGGGACTTGATGATGCCCACCACCTTTCTGCATACACTCGCCACCTGAGCAAGCTCGCTGTGGCATTCCATAGAGCATCAGCATGGGGGCATGCGGGGCGGCCGTGCGCTTTGGACAACTGCTCTGCTGTATGTAGCAGGGGTGCTGCGATGGCTACACTCACGGGCGGGTTGAGATACAAATGTGCTCTCTTCCCCATGCACAGCATGTACTCACCCCCGACACCCTGTGTGCAGCCTGGGAGATTCTTTTTTCTGGAGGGACACATCCACGTAAACAGTTTTCTGCCAGCGACATAGAGTTGCTGACACCCCAGGAATGGGCGGTGTCCTTGGTTAAGAGTGTTTTGCACACGAGACGAAAGAATATGGAGTATCACACACACAACATGAAATAAGGACGAACGAGTTGTGAGCAACCATACACAGCACGCAGAACTGAGCTAGTGGCTGCAGATGTGAATGGGGAGAGCACCGGAACATCTCTGCAGGCACGACGTGGACTTCATCCAGCAGAATGAGGCCCCACTCTCTGCCCACGATCGCATCAAACACCGTCTGGCTGTCTGCAGCGCGCTTGAACGTACCAGCAATCATGCTGTACGTGCACACCATCACGCCTGCATCCCCAGTGAACCAGTTCTTGTTGCTGGACGTGAAGCGCCCGATGTTCTCATCCTGGATCGTCGTCCAGAGCTTGAACTGGTACGTCCACTGGTCCACAGACACTGCATTCGTCACCAGCACCTGCACAGCACGCACACCAAGGTCCTGCAGCTCCCTAGACAACAGCACTCTACAACTATACTGTCCTCAGCACTGCTCCACACAACACACGGACTTTGCTTTCTTTGTCTTCTTTTATTTCGCGACAGATCAGTGCTGTCACTTACACTCCGGGCATGCAAGCACCAGAAACCGTGTGAAATGAATCAGAAAAGATAGCAGCATGGAGATTCACACTGCAGAATAGGGTGTGTGCAAGGCTCTGGCGACGTGGTTGCAGAATCATGCTGGTAAGACGATCCGTGAGCAAACAAAGCAAGTGAGGGAGGCACTGCAAAGCGCTTGGATGGCAGCGCACAAGGACTGATTTGCGGCACCGGACCGCAGCTGAGATGCCCGTCAGGGACTTGCCAGCGCCGCAGGGCAGCACGATGATGCCGCTGCGTGCCCTGCCATTGCCAAACATCTTTGCGAGGCCCTTCTCTTGGTAGGGGCGGTGCTTCACGATCGACTTGAGCTCGTAGGGAATGTCAGGGTTCGCACTGTCGTTTCTAAAGTCGTACTCTTCCAGCATTGGATAGTTCAGGTTGGCGGGCAGGCACCGCTTCTTGACCTTCTCCGCCTGCACACGGCTGGCGAGCTGTCTGGCCACAGTCACCATGGCGTGATGCATGCTCGCTGGCACAGTTTCATGTAAAGGGAGTGGACGATACTCTTACTAAAGTTGACCTTGGTTTAGTAATAGATACTCTCAGTGGAATCAGTGGAACGTGTTTGTTGAAAGCGTTGCAACGCGGGCGAAGAAGAGCATCCTGCAGGGACCAGGAGGCACATTGCAGCAGGCACCGACAAGCCTCCTATGACGACACAGCACAAGGCACTCTGAGGCACTTGTAGCCATGACCCCGACACCTCCAGCCGCAGCAGGATGTATGCAGTGCAATGCGACGAGAGAGAGAGAGTGTGCGTGTGTGAAAACAGCGTACATGCAGCGGGGAGATCTCAAAAGAGAACAGCTCCACATCAGGGGCTTCCTCAGGCACTGCAGACTGCTTTGAGTGGGGGACAGGCTGTGGAGCACATTTCCCAGCTTGATCATTCGGCCCCCCTCCTGATGGATTTCCAGTTCTGGCCTGTGCAAGCGCATTGTTTGAGCCCCCCGTGGCACCCCCCTGCTGCGCTCTTGCGGCCACCTTCGTGCTAGTACTTGCAGTTGCACGCTTTGCACCGTCACCGACCCGCAAACTCCTCTCAGCCTCCTCTGCCTCTGCGTCATCATCCCCCTGTCTGCCGCCGTGTTCACCCGACGCTCCTGCGGTGCCATGCGCGGGCTGCCCCCCGCCCCGGCCCCCATCACCGTCATCGTCATGCTCTTGAGGCGCCTTGGTGAGGTCGATGGCCTGCATTGTTGTTGCGATGGCGGCTGCTGCTGTGTCTAAACGCCCCTGGCCACTCTTGATGCCAGCATTGCCACATGCTTCGTGTGCACTCTTGATATCAATATCCTCCAGAAGTTTCTCGAGAATCCACTCCTCTGGGCTCTCCACGAACAGCCGGTTACGCTGCAACACAAGCTTCACCTGCACAACGTTTTCACCTCAGGCATTGAACCACGCCTGGTCACATCAACGTTGGCACATCAGAACAGCAATATGCCAAATGACAGCAAAAGAACAACTTGCCATGCTTCATCGCTCGTGCAGCTGACTGTGGCGGGCACACATAAAGGATGTACTGGCTGCTGCCCCTGCCGACAACACACAGGCTGAAGCACTCAGGTTCAACAGCAACCTGATTCCTGAAGAATCAAGAGTTCTTCCTTCTCTAAACGAAATTCAACCTCTGCTGGAATCCCCATGAGCGAGTGAAACAACAAAATAGTGAGTGACACGGTGGAGCACAAGACATGAGATAAGACAGGCGATGACATAAGACAAAGCGAGTACAGAACCTTGCCGAAATTGCGAGTGGAGTTGCGGATGAACCCTTTCAGGTCATCATCGAGGGCGTTCTTGCTGAGCTTCTCCAGCACCGAGATGATGGTCTCAGTGGGAAGCCCGACAGACACTGCAGCATACAGTGAGTGCATCGTGAGCTGGTACTCATGGATGGTCTCTGGGCGGCTCACTGGCTCCGCAATGGCGATCAGAAAGTCGTAGGCTGGTTTGTACACTGGTGAGAATGTCTCGAGAAATATCCGGTAGTCTGGCGTCACCCACAGCGGCCTGCACGTTCTTACAGGCTATTAGTATGATGATTGCGTGTCAGGATAGACTCTTAGGTCTGTCTGTGTGGCCGGTACTGTGGCGTAAGGATGCTCTCAGGGATTCTCCAAGCCACGTGGCATGTCAATGTCAACATGTCATGTCAACCTGATGGATGTCGGGTATCAGAACATGCAACAAGAATCTGTGCAGGCCTGGTGCATTCCACATTGCAGCAATCCAGAGTGTATTTCAGGGAGTTTGCATTCATCCATCCAGAACGATAGGCCCACTGCAAGGTAAAAGACAGAGTTCCAGTAATGATATCAGCGCCGTTCGTACGTTGAATACAAGACACTAAAGAATTCTCAGAGAGGTGCAAACTTAAGCAACAATTCGCAAAAGTTCTGTCAATGCAGGCAATTCTCATTCCGAAATCCGGTGTATGCCAAAGATTAGCTGAAGTGGAGGCAGTGGAGTGTGGGTCAGCGGGTGCCCCCTCCCAAATCCTCTTGAGAAAAACGATATGGACCAAAAGCAGCCTTTCTTACATAGGTTTAGGAACGATATGTGATGGTCAATCTATGTTCTGCATCATTCCAAGAACGATATCCAATGGGAAAATTCTCCCTCACATCCTTTTGAAAACGATATAAAGCACTAAAATAAGCCAAGAAGATGTCGTTCCTGGTGCTGGAAAAAAAACACTTCAATAACAATACACGATATCGCAGAATATACACTGCAGGAATTGTTGTGGCGTGTGCTAGGCCCTGGTGTTTTGATGTTGACGCTTTGCACCTCCCGAAACAAATTTGGACCTAAGAGACAACATTCTTCAAAATGTGCCCAAAGGCAACAAAATGAACTGTTTTGAGGTCCCATTGCACCAGAAAGCACCAGACGATAACAAATACATACTCTATGTGGTGTGCGGAGTGTTTTGCTTGGTTCAATGTTGATATATGGGTGAAGTGAGCTGTGGGTCAACTGGCTCACCCATAGCCACGCGCGCCCACAAGCATGCCGCTTGTCAAGCCACAGCAAACCCACCAAACACCCAAATTTAAGTGCACGTGTATATTGTATTAAGATACTCTCTCTTTGCTTATGCGTTGGTTGCGCGAGCTCATACCTCAGCAATCATATTTCCTTAGAACTGTGATTAATTAAATACAATTAATATTCAGGACGTACCCTCAGGGGCGCAAAGTGTCAACATCAAAACACCGGGGCCTGAAGGACCTAAAAATCATATAGGTGCACCAGGTGCAACAGAACATCGCAGAGGCACAATTGTTCCAGCTTCATGGCTGTCATGTCCAACAAGTACGCGTGGTGGGGAACACAGCAGTGCTGCAGCTGTGGGTGTTGCTGTGCAGAAACACATTGAACTTTTGAGACCGCCATGCACACACTACCAGAGCACACGCCTGTGGGTATGATCCTGCTTGAGCGTCAGATGCCTAAAGTCGACTGCTTTGGAGTGAGATACAGTTTCATCAAAGTCCTCATCCGTAGAGTCGAGGAACACTCCAGCGTCATGCTTGCGAACCAAGTTTGGTACAACCTGTGGCTTCACAGCAGCACGTCGTGTTGTCGGACGCTTTCGAGCACCTCTTTTCGCTGCTGCAGACACTGCGGGCTTTGCCTTCTTGTATGCTGCCACTTTGGCACGAGAGCGTGTGGCAGTGGGGCCTCTCTTGCCTACAGGTTTCTTCGAAACAATATTGCCTTCGTCATCTTCAGAGAGAGACAGATCGTCGTCATTATCACTGCTGCTAAGCTCATCTGGATCCTCACACGCGCTCACTCCCTCTGCGAGTTGCTCAGCTGAATCCATATCATCCTCACTTTCCACTTCACTATACTACACACAGTAAAACAATTTCAGCAGCGGTGAGAGGAAGATGTAGTGCAAACAGCTCCAAGCTGTTGGGGAAAGACCCCTGCCGTGACCATGCCCCCACAGTATTGAAAAGCAGTCCCCGGGGGCTGTGCTGTGAGCTGTGGCATGATTTCACGAGACAGGGGATGCACCTCTTCATCACTGTATTGCTTTTTGGAAACTTTTCTCCTCCTTTTTGATGTTGAGGCCCCAGCTGACTGCTTTGCCTGCTTTACAGGCTTCTGTTCTTGCCCAGGGGCTGGAGCACCTTCATCGCTGTCCTCATCGTCGAGCACATCATGCTTGCCGACAGGCTGCTTCCTGGTAGGAAACTGTATATCGTCATCGTCTTCCTCGTCCATCAATTCATTCGCCTCCGTCTGTCCTGCTCCGGGAGGTGCAGCTGCATCCCCAGAAATCCGGGTAGCAGTGACAACACCCGTCTTAGACAGTTTAACACGCTTGTACTGACTTGACATGATCACATGATCACATCTACGGCTATCAACACCGGGGAGCCATAGCGTCCTGTGAACAATCCGCGAAAGTCCACACTCCTGGATGGTCAGGTGCATACAGCGATGCAACTGGACCTCACATAAGCTACTCAGATGATCAAAACACATATCTGCGTATTAATATATGCCTCGCCCTTGCTGTGTACGCGGTTCCGGCTGCACGGACGTCTTCGAAGAAGGTGAGCGGAATTCAGCTTTGCATGCGTGACCTATATGTACCTACACGTCAAAACGCTGTCTACAGGCTCACTAATGTAAAAGAGATGCTTCGCGAATGTTTATGAATATTTGCGTCTCTTTGATCATTTCGCGGCATCGCTGTAAGCTGGGAGCCCTGTCACTGTGCAGTGCTGAGCTGCTAACAGCTTTTCCCGAGCACAAATAAATCTCCATTAACAGGACACGGAAAGCGGAAGTGGATTGAGGCATGGAGGGTTCGTAAGAGTAAACGCAGCAAGAGTTCGCATTGGTTGCCAGCGCAGAGCTGGAACATGGCCTGGAACCACTCCACTCGCGGCCGTGCCGGCAGGGTGGGGCAACCAGATGTTGGAGAGGAGTCTAGCTCGTTTGTGCGTGCTCACCAGCGTGTTTGGTGCCGTGCCGATAGAATGATAGTTGTCACATACGTTCGACAGGATGCCATGCGGCGTGCGGTGTTTCACGGGTTCTTTGCGGCCATCTCACGGTATTTTGTGTGTGTGCAGCAAATAAGGGTGCAGCATGATCATGACCTCGTGGATGAGGAGGTGGGCATGCTGAGTGATGCTGTGGTGAAGCTTAAAGGCATGGTCAAGCAGATTGGGGAAGAGGCAGAAGAGACAGGTTTGATCTCCTTTGCAAAATTTGCTCTTCTTTTTTGCTCTCTGCAGCTTCTCCGGTGCGCAGTAGTCTCTGGTTTCCTTGTTAGTGCCGGCCAGGCTTCATCCCGTACATCAAACAGCTCCTTCAGAGCTCATGAAAGAGCTGTACATGCAAAGAACACACATTAAGATACACATGCTGATTGCATGTGTCCTGTTCTGTGCCAACTGCAGTCTCAGCCATTCTACACAGTAGCTTGAGTACACACAAGTACGCACGCTTATGTCAGGGGAGGAAAGTGGGCATGCATGCACTTGCAGGAAAGATTCAAGAGCTAGTTGCACAGCAACTTGAGGCAGCTCAGGTTGCCATGAAAAGCGGCGTGAAGAAGATGCAGCGCATGCACCGGGACATGTCCAGTTCCTGTGGCCACATGATAGTCCTCGTGGTTTATGCTGTTGTATTAGTCATTGCACTTGTATTCCTTTCTCGTGTCAAAGCCTTCCTCTCCTGGATCTTCTGAAGGTGTTCCTTTGGTAGTTTCAGGTTGACCAGTGTGCAGATGTGGGTGGGATGCGAGTGGTCCTGCTTCCAAGGAATCACATGAGAATACTGGCATGCTTGCCGACGCCATGGTATAGAAGGCGCGCCAGTATAGAAGTTTGTGTAGTGGTAGGGATTGAGTTGATGGAAGACTGCAACAGTGATAGCTAGAGCATGATGCAATCAATTTGCTATTCTGCTGTTACAAACTGCGAGAAATGATGCAGCGGCCATATGTGTTGCTCCGTTGGAGCAGTTGCGCCATCGTGTACGCATTATAGTGGTGGTGTAATGCTTGGGTTGTTGCATAGTTCACCGAATTCATGAGTACATCAATACTGCTTGCACAAGGAACCGCAATTGAAGCCAGCAGGTTACCAAAACACTGCATAAGAAATGTGTTGAATGATTCACGGTCATTCCGAGTGATCTGCAAGCAAAGTATGGGGTCAGCAGATCACCATCCACCGTGCGGCCCAGTTGATGCATGAACCCTCTGCATATCTTACTTGTTTGATTGCAGAGCACAACATGCCAGAGCTTGGTGCACTTCTACGCACAGAACAGTGCAACGTAAGCCAACTTTCTTTGCTTCAATCGTGGCACTTGCTGTCACCCTCTGATGTCGAACCTGTGCTGCCTTTGTCAAGCGCACGCCACACAGGCTTCGCTCCTGCAGACA
Source organism: Ulvella scutata (assembly GCA_032359135.1). NCBI lineage: Eukaryota > Viridiplantae > Chlorophyta > Ulvophyceae > Ulvales > Ulvellaceae > Ulvella > Ulvella scutata. Next base: position 23,159 of record JAUMHD010017857.1, read on the forward strand.
CAGCCTTTGGGGATGAAGTTTGCGCCAGGATGCACTGGCTTTTCACCTCCGACAGGTTCATTCTGGCGTCACCCGGGTGAGGCCAGTATGCCCTGCACTGATGTCCTGCACTGATGTCCTGCACTGATTTCCTGGCGATAATGTCCTGCACTGATGTCAGGGGTGCACCCCTGACATCACTGCAGGTGCATGCATGGAACGTTAGCTATGGTTCGACAAATCACAGAAAAGCCCAATTGCAGTGCACTGTCACATTTATAAATTGTGAAGCAGGTGTCCGAAACATTTTTCTGCTTCGTACACATATGGTGCAGAGATACCACTTGGCAGCCAAACACGCTGTTTTCACCTGTTGTTTTCACCTGTTGCCTACCACTTAGACAAGATGCTGAGAAGGTGCCATATTGTGCCATCTCAAGTGCTAGAAAGCATGCATGGGTTGAGTCCTTCCAGTGTACTGTCTATGAGCGCACGGGCTTTGGCCATTCCCGCAGCAGCGTCTGGCAAACTGCCCGGCCACGGGCTGCCACCATTTGAGTACACTCCACCTGCGTACACAGGACCATCACGAGACGAAGTACTCAAACTAAGGAAGGAGTTTCTGAGTCCTGGTGCGTTGTCAAATGCCTTCACACGAAAACTACGCACTGAAAAGCAGTTTGAACGGCGGAATGTGCTGCTCTGCAACGCCACGAACACGATGACACGCAGGTATCTTTCATCACTTCAAGTCTCCAGTGATGATTGTGGATGGAAAAATGCAATATCTGTTTGATGAAACGGGGCGCAGATATCTGGATGTGTGCTCTCCGCTTCTGTTGCAAACGAACGCAGGCTGTTACCTCTTGAAGCCGATACAACTTTCACCTGGACTTCTATTCTGTAAACCGGGTTGTTGTGCGCAACAGGGAGATGCCTGATACAAGACGTGCTGATGCAGGCTTTCGCAGGGATTGTGACTGTTTCTGCTGGCCATTGCCATCCCAAAGTGAATGAGGCGATTCAGAGCCAGATGAGCAGACTACAACACACCACAACTATCTATTTAAATGACCAGATAGCTCAGTATGGCAAGGATATGGCTGAAAGAATGCCTGGAAACTTAAAGGTGCGGCGCGCAAACCAGCTTCTATCACCACAGCATGAACACAACACAGAACTGTGATGCATCAAATGCTTCGAGCTAACAGTCAGTTCGTGTTGTTTTTGTTAGGACTGTTAGAAAGTGCAAAGCTATGCCTGAAATTCAAGGCTGCTAACAGTCCAGCAATCTTCATGAGTTGAATGTTATAAAATAAAAGGGCATAGACACGGATGCTCATGTTTGTGGGACATACATGCAAGAGCCATAACGTGCAGGTTTGCTACTTTGTCAATTCTGGCAGTGAGGCGAATGACCTGGCTTTGCTCATGGCCAGAGTGTACACGGGAAACAAGGACGTTGTGTGCCTGCGCAACTGCTACCATGGCATCAGCCTGGGTACGATGCCGGCCTGTGGACACAGCACCTGGAGGCATGACGTCGGTACATCTGGCATGCTGCATGCCATGAACCCTGACCCTTACCGAGGTGCTTTTGGGGACGACAGTGCAGCTTATGCACGCGATCTACTCGACTTGGTCAGGTCCGGATCCTCCGGGCGTCTTGCTGGGTTTCTTGCAGAAACCATCCAAGGTGTCGGTGGCTCGGTGCCTCTGGTTGATGGATACCTGCCCAAAGCGTACGAGGTACTCTACCTCTCCAGAACACTGCACACCTCGCTGCTCATCGTCCTGTAAAATTTTACTCTTCTGCGTACCCCTATGATGGCATGTGCACCGCTGCGCATTGGCATGATGCTATCCCAGAGAGCTGTAGCTGAAAGCTCTAGAGCATGCTGCCAGACCCAGAGCCGCACACAGAACAACAGCTGCACTGAAACAGCTAGCATCATGGCCCGCAGCAGGTAAGTTGTGGAGTTTAAAGTGACTGCTGCTGCAGATTGTAAGGGCAGCTGGGGGCCTGTGCATTGCTGATGAAGTGCAGACTGGATTCGGCCGCACAGGTAGCCACTTCTGGGGCTTCGAGAGGCAAGGAGTGATACCAGACATCGTGACGATGGCCAAGGGCATCGGCAACGGCCTTCCGCTGGCCGCGGTTGTAACCACGCCAGAGATCGCGGGTGTTCTCAAGCAGAAGCTCCACCTGAACACTTTTGGAGGCAACCCCGTGAGCTGTGCCGCAGGCCGCGCAGTGCTCAAGGTGTGCACCTTGTTGCTAGTTCATTCGCTGGCAGCTTCCCCCCCCACGTCTCAACCTTGAACGCTACTGGGCTGGGGCACGGCTGTGGAGCAGGGGCTGTGTGCCAACAGGCAGATGCACAAGGAAGTCTCCAGATTTATTCCCCTCGCTGAATACGCTGCCGGATCAGTCGTTGTGTGGCTGCCCAGTGCTGTACAAAGGTCCTGACCTGGATCAGGTTCATCAAGATGTAGATTCCTGTGCAGACTTAAGTAACCTAACTTGAAGATAGACTTCTCCGTGCTGTGCTGTGGCCATTGAACGTGGTAGCTAATTCTGCAAAAACAAAACGTTACTCTTCAATCAATAGTACGAATGACGCGCAAATTAGGAGCCCCTGAACCATTGTGCTTTCAGGTGGTCGACGAGGATGGCTTGCAAGCAAACAGTGCCAAGGTGGGCGGGTACCTAAAGGAGCAGTTCCAGGCACTCAGTGAGAAGCACAGCATCATTGGAAACGTGCGTGGAGCGGGGCTCATGCTTGGCGTCGAGTTTGTGAAGGACAGAAGCACCAAGGTGCCGCATTCCCCCGCTACCCAGAACCGACTTGCTGTTACATAGTCACTCTATGGCTGCAGAACACTGCAGAGGGCGTGATGCAGAAAACGTTTGTTTACCCCACACGGTGACTTCCCTCCTCTCGTCTCCTCTTGTGATTTAGCCATTTCCTGCTCTGCGTGTGCAACAGTGCCTAACAGTAGTGGCAGGGCGGAGATGTCACAAAGTGGTCTGACGGTGGAACATGTGGTTTGCAGGAGCCAGCAAGCGCAGAGGTTGCACATGTCATGGAGACATTGAAGGACAAGTACAGCATTCTCATCGGCAAGGGTGGCCTGGATGGCAATGTATTCCGAGTCAAACCCCCCATGTGCTTCAGCCAGAAGGATGCAGAGTACTTGATTGCGAGCATGGATGAGTGCCTGTCCAGTCTGTGATGCACTACGTTGACATTTCATTTTAAATAGTGAAACAGCAAGGCACATTCACTTTCTAGTTGATGAGATGTTGGTCAGCTTGCCAGCTTATGGAGTGTCTTCATTTCACATGTCTGCTTTGGCTGATCTTGAGCTGTGCAGCCTGCAAGTGTGTATAGTTCTGTTACTGTCTGAAGGCTCTACATGTCCAGATTGAAGCCTGCAGCGATTGCATTTGGACGAAAGGCTCATTCGTTCCGGAAGACTCCTCTGTGTTTTAAGAAGTATGGTATCTTTAAGATGTATTTGGTTTTCTGTTCCCCTAAGTGGGTTAGTTCAAGCCTTGTTCACAGGAGAATGTAACACCATTCTGTGGGTACCTGGCTGCAGATTTGGGAACCGAGAAGTAGCTTATGAACTGGCCTCCAATGCATGCCAATTGGATCGTGTGGGACCTTGTCAGGGGCTGCAGGAAACACATATCTTCGAAAATGGCGGTTTGAAATCGTTCAGCCGGATGCCCACAGCAGGTTGCCAACATCTGTATCTTCACTTTCTGCCAACTTAGACCCAGCACAATAGCCTTTTCAAAAGGGCCTTTTGGCACAATCACGGTTGGCTGGCTGAGGACGTGGTCAACCCATGCATGAGGTGAGACATCCACATGTGAATCGGCGCGGCCAGATTGAACCTATGCCGACGAACACAACGCTATCCGAGCAGCATGTTTAAAGCAAGAGAAGACCTATGTGCCTGTTGGAATTGATTCAGGGTGCTGTGTGCTTGCTGGTAGCGAATTCCGGGCAACGAACATCCTGATATCGAGTGTCAACTCGAGTCAACTTCCGAATCTGTTCATCCCCATAGCCAACTATTCACCGCAGCAGAGACCATTGTATGCATTTTTTTGCTGATATTCAAGAGAGCGCGCAGTAAGTGAAGCAACGATGTCGAAGCTCAAGATCACCAAGAAGCATCTAATCTCCAAAGCCTTCGTGAATGTGAACGTCAATATTGTTGGCGAGTACAGTGGCATCAGTGAGGATGCTGCTCAGGATTACTTGGAGCGCATGGACGACATAAACTGTGTCTTGTGCAGCGCAGGCCTAGACGCCATTACAGAGCCAGACTACGTGATTGACTGGTCAGCAGCAGATGAAGAGAGAAAGTACAAACAGAAGCTGCCAGTATCGTACCTCAAGAATCTCTCCAGGGCGTGCGCTCGCGTTAAATTGGTGCGCCGCTTGTTAGTGTCAGTTGGGATACGCACGGAAACGCGTATCTTCCAGGCACGCATGTGTCACATCATAGGATTGTTTTGTTTACTGCACTGTAGTGTCGTTCTGAAAGCGGCGTGGATAACATGCTCGAGGCATACAGGCAGCTGCAAACGGGAGCGACATGCGATCTTTCGCGCTGACTCCCATAAGCAAAGAAAATGGTGCAGCGGTCAAGTCAGACGAAGATCTGATCGCAATGCAAGAGATGGAAGCTCTTCAGACATCTCATGTGGTGACACACAGTACTAGCCAGGGCGTGTACATCCCTCTCGAGATGAAGCATCCACTTCAATGTGAGAAGACACATCCACACCTGAAGATCCTTGGTGTGTTTTCTATTAGCTGTGGTATGTGGGTATGTGATGCTGTGTGCTGGATTGGAGCTAGAGTGAGCTATCCCGTGTGCCCACTCACTGACGCTGTCATCATGGTACAGGTGGAACAGTTGGCAGCTCATATGGACTGTTGGATGAGCTCATTGAGGTTGCGCCGTACCTGGGAATTCACCTGAGCGAGGATGGATCTCTGCCACCCACTGAAGCAGCCCGCCTCTTCGAAATATCAGAGAATGCTGAGGGAGACTTTGGCCAAGAAATGACTGCATGGCTGTCCTTACACGAGGCTGCTGAGCTCAGCATCACTTACGGCACATCAATTGTGTTCACTCCTTCCTCGTCATAGGATTGATGGCTCTTCAGTTGGAGCTGTGACCTGTTCTCATGTGCTGCTGCTACTGTTGTACACGATGCTGTACGCGCTGCTGTACGCACTGCTGCCTCCTTCGAGGCCAGAGTGAGGATGTGAGTTCAAAGCAGGTTTGCAGGGTCAATACATCTTGTGTCCTGGGGTTGCAATACTAGTTGATGCGTAGGGTTGTGTAAGCCCTGCATGGTTTGAGCGAACTTTTTGCAAGCTAGGAGCTGTGGGTACGGTTGTGAATGCCATGGTATCATCCATGTTTTTTTATGCAGGCTGAGCCTTGGGCGGTGCTGCCGTAGCACATTTTGTTCCATGCCATTTACATGTCCACTTTTTGTGAGACGGCCGAATGTCAAGAAGCGGTCGTTGACTTGTAGGGTTGGTGAATAACGTTGAAAGTTCTCACGGGCGGTGGCTTGTGGCTCCATGGGCCATCATCATTCCAGTTAGCAGTTAGTTTCCCAATTGGGATCTGGACGAGATTGCTGTTTCTCTATGCCTGGTACCTGGCTTGGAGCATAGGTGATGTGCTATCTAATATACTTCGCAGCTTGAAATTTACACATAACAGAGGCATGTGAGTGTAATTTTTGAGCTTCTCCAGCTCCGGGTGTGAGGAGCCAGAACACGACCTTAAATGGGTGAATGATCTCCAGCAATGTGGGTGCACGTTAAGCAATCCAGAGCAGCTACTAATTTTCCAAGAGTCAACGAGTCAGACATGATGTGACCACTATGTGATGGCTCAATAGCGCTCACAGAGCGGCTGCTTGCATGACGTGACCTGATTGCAGGAACCTTCCAGAAGAGTCCAAGCTGGACCAGGCTGAAGCTTACAGCTCAGCTGAAGGTTCGCCACACTTGACTGGTGGTCGGTCACCCGGTGTACACAGCGTATTCATGGGGAGCACAAGAGCTTTAATATTCTGGGAATTGAAAAATACTCCCCTTCGCGGATGAAGGTGGAGTTGACTGTCCAAGAAGAGTGTATGCTAGTACTGTAGGATTATTCAGATTGAGATGGAAGAAAACCAGGAAAAAATAAACTGGGCGCTAGCATTCGCGCTTCTGCGCCGGGTGTGTAAACGGCCTCTTGCAGTGGTTTTTTAAATGTGGTTTTTTAAACCTTTAAATAATTCATGACATCCGCCACTGCGGCCACCAGTGCCAGTAAAGAAGTAAGTAAAACGCTCGGGGACTACGCCATTCTCAGTTTGAACTTCGGCCACAGTGACAGAATTCATGCAATTCGAAAAAGGGCAAACCACCAGAGACCCTTTACACATTCGGCGCAGAAGCGCGAAGGGAAGACGGGAGGTGTTTCTGGCCGGAACCGGATTCGAACCCGAGACCTCGTATAAGAGCACCTTTCTGTGCAAACGGGCCGGCGGCTGAATTGAGGGTCAATCCCATGACCTACGATTCCTATGATCCGTGAATAGCAACTCTGTGCTCAGTACCTGGTGCTGTTGACACTGCAAGGAACAGATAGACTTCTAGGAGCACCATCAACATGATGTCATGCTCTGATGTCTGCCCAGCAAAAAGCCACTGTCGATATTTCCATTCCGCACACGGCTGCACCAAGCAGTGTGACCAACCCTGCACACTGGCAGGCTTCTTCAGTGCGGCAATTGGTTGTGAAGTCGGTATCACTTCTTTCCTGCTTGGGAGCACCTCTCCCCCAAGGCGTGCTAGCTCGTTGCAATGGTGGCCTCAACCTGTGATGCAGCATTCTCCGCAGCCTTTGTGTTTGCTTTCCTGGTTCCGTGTGGCCGGGTGGTGTATGTCCTTGGGCCACCCATTCGGGGGTGCCGAGGCCGAGGCCCTCCTCGGGTACAGTGTGGTTACCAAACAGTTTTTTTTGAAGTCCAGGATACAGCTACCAGTGCGACTGCCACTGGGGTGCAAAGCATCTTAGAGGGCCTAAAAGCAAGTAGGGCTTGAAGTTTGTGAAATAACAAGGACGGTTGTGCAGCTTTCGCATCATACACAGCTGCAAACCTGTCACACTTCTGCTTCAGAGGTGTGACAGGCTGATGAAACGTGTTCACTGAGAGAAGGAGCTTTGAGCATCTTCTTTCCAGCAACAGGCGTGATCATGGAACGGTTTTAGTGATACGATAGGCAGTGTGTTAATATTCACCCTGTGCGTAGCTGGTTGTGGAGAGAAATTGTCACGTTTCGGGTGATTGGGACCAAAAGTCACAGATTTCCTTGCATTTCGGTGCAGTGCAGAGTTCCTTTCCTATCATTGCAGCAGCTACTATTGAGGGTTCACTGATTGAGATTGTCTGTATGCGGCCGTTGAGAATCTTTGGTTGTACGTGTGCCAGCTTCTATAGATCCTGATCACACAGCCAATTCCATGGAAGCGTGTCAGGAGGACCTGCGTGGAAGATGTCAGGGCCTATCTGCGGAGTTGGACGCTCTCTCTCGGGAACTAGACGCTCTGTCGGGACGCTCTGGGGCTCTTGGGGCGCTGCGGGCAGATGCCACTGGCAACAGCACAGAAAGCCTGTGTCAGCGCATCCGCGCGCACGTTTCCGCCAGCGCATTGTGTCTCAGCCTCGATTATATTTGGCCTCTAGTAAACCAGTGCTGCGAAGTGACAACGCAGACAGTTTCAGCAGATCTCATTGTGAAGATAGAGGGATGTGAAGCGCTGCAGCAGGTCAAGGCTGTACTAGTGGCAGGGCAGGGCTGTGTTCCTGGAGGTGATCACCTGTTAAATAATCTCAGTGCAGTGGTTATGGCCCTGCGATCTGGTGTATTCACCAGGCTGATCGACGCAGGGAGTCTGACAGCTGGTGGCGACATATTTGAACGTTACTTGAGTTCCGCTTGCACTGGAATGAGCAATTTCACGGACTGTCTTTGCACATTAATAAATATTTCTTCTAATAGTACAGAAGAGGTATCAGAGTGGCCGACATGCGAACTCTTGAATTGTGTTCATAGCTGGGTGGAAGCATTGGTTGGGCTTGGGAGCAGTGTTGTGAACGCATCGAAGGAGGCACCCAATGAGTTGCGTTCTGGAATGGTTTTGACGAAGGTGTGGAAGGAAATTGCGAGGATGCTGCAAGCCGTTCCTGCAGACAGCCGGGTTGCACTCTCAGCATGTGCCAGTTCAGCCTTCACAACGGCATGGCAAGAGTTACAGGTATGTCACAGATGCAGCTCGAGTTGTTTCATTTACTGCCTGAATTGTCCTGCTATTGCCCTACAGTCCCATCAGCTCTTGCAGCTCCATTACAATATCCTCACAAGTCGGTCACCACCAGCACACTCACATCTTGCTTCCTGTACAGCGGTTTGGTACAGTTGCAACAGCTAATTCTGTACCACTTGAGCGCGATGGCTACAGAGCATGCCACGTCTGAAAGTCATCTCGGACCGGTTTGTGCAGAAGTGCATTCGATCTCTGGTTGGCAGCGAAGCAGACAAGCACTCTTTGAACGAGAAGCTCTGCAGATTCTGGATGCAGAACTGTGGAAAGCTGATCAATGAGGTGCCACCATGCATAGCAGCTGTGGGAGATCAAGTGTGGAACACGGCGCACATGCTGTATGCAGCGCTGTCAGTCGCACCCGCACTCCGCAGCCCAGAGGGTGCCCCCATGACCGCAGAGCAGCGGCAGCTGCTCCGCGCCAGTCTTAGTCAGCATCTACTTCCCCGCATTCAAGTGTGTGCAGAGCAAGCGCTCAGCTACATGCCAGAGGAATCCATTCAGCAGAAGCTGCAAGAGCTGGCCAGGTGTGCATGTAATCATGCAGCACATCACGTCAAATAGCATATCAGCCAGCTGGGTGTTGAATGAGAAGATTTGCACGTTCAATGCTGTGAGCACGTAATACCTACCGCGCCTTGCGCCATGCATGTCTGCAAACTTCGTTGGTGTTTTTGCAGCTGCTCGGGTGCTCTCAGAGATGTGGAATGGTGCCTGATACAAGGCGTCATCCCAGAGCAATCCTGGCCTGCGGCGGTGGCTGCAGGGGGCCTGCACTTGCTGGCAGTAACCCTTGCTCACTCACAGCAGTGGCCATCGTTGCGTGTGCCTGGTGCTCTGCACCAAGGCTTCTCCAGCCTCTGCCAAGCTCTCCACGGCATTTCATCCGTGCAGGGAGCCTCGCAGGTCGACCCGGCCTGGCCCACACAACTAGCTCCCCACCTGAGCGCCTGCCTACTGAGTTTCTCAGAGCTGCATGATGGAGGCGCGGGGCCAGCAGACCACTGGGCTGCGTTTTTAAAACTCTGCGAGTGCTCAGGTTACCTGCAGCATGCTGCAGCAGCTTGCACAGTTTCGCTGCTGTGCTGTGCACAGAGCAGCATACAGCCGCAATTCAGCGCGGCTCTGTCCAGAATGTTCTGGAGTGCCGCACGGCATTCGGCGGCATGCATGCTTGAGACGCAAGCATGTGACGTGTATGCACACCGATTCATGGACGCTGTTGCGTTGTGTCGGTGTTCCCTTCTAGCCGCAGTCACAGATGAATCTAGATGTGCCATGCAGCATCTCCAACAGCAGCTTTCCCCCCACGGCCAAACCACCTGTGGACTCCTCTTTAACCCGGTGAGCTGCCTGGCAGCCTCTGCACTCCTGGTGGCTACAAGCACCAACATCGCCTACATATCTAGCGATGGCACCCCTACTATGTCGACGATCCCTTTGCCGGTGAATCTTCTGGAAGATGATTCAGTGTCTGAACAGCTCATGGAGCAGGTGTGCAGTGTGCTGCAGTGGCAACTGGAATGCATCGGCGAGCAGGACACCCCAGCAGACACTGTCCTGCAAGGAAATGTGCTGGCGCTGCTGTCGCTCGCAATTGCCTTAGCTGGTGGCTGGAGCCACACGCACCGGCCAGCGGAACCAGCGCTTGCATGCAGCAAATGCATACCACTGTGTGTATGCTCTACCGCAGCTCAGCTCTGTTCTGAAAAGCGGCACGTGGCGTCTGAGGCCCTTCAATCTACAGTGGAGCTGCTGCTGGCCGTGGTGCGTGCCCTGCTGGCGGCTTGTGCCATGCGCCACAGCCGCACAGCCTCGCCCCTGCTTCTTTCACGCCACGTGGGCTTCGCATGTCATGGCGGTGGACACGCTTGGTCGGTTGCAAGCAGGACAGCAGTCGTTACGTTACGATATGTGGCACCCACACAAGCATGTGTCACAACTAACGGTGTGAACTGCTGCAGGTGTGTGAAGGCGGCTGCAACAGTGAGGGAGCTCCGCAGCTGCTCCTGCGCATTGTCCAGCAGGCGCTGTCCACAAACACCATTGTGCGCACACATGGCCTGCATGCACGCGCCTTGGCCTCGCTGGCAGCTTACCCCCTTGGAACCGTGGGCGATTGCAGCCCCTCTCAGTTCCCTGAGCCCACTGTGTTGCAGTGCTGGGAACACCTGTTCACGTACGCGCTAAATACGTCTGACAGCCGCGCACTGGCCGTAATTCTGCCTTGGTTTGCGGAGTTCTGCAGGTGCTGTGCGGGAGAGGACTTCACGCAGGCGGTGCCGCGGGCGCTGCTGTGTGCCAAGCGGGCTTCGGGCCCTTGCAGGGATGAGCCGCTGTTCCTTGCGCTGCTGCAGCGGGCGCAGGCCGCTCGCACGAGTCATGGTGAGGCGGATAGCGGTGCAGCAGGGCAAGGGCGCCTACAGCAGGTCACCTGGATACCAGACGAGGAAACAGCACATGCCACGTACGTAGCGGTGCCAGAGTCGCTCGCCAGGTGCTCTGCAGCACCTGCTGCGACGCCGTGCACAGCGGGCGGCTCTCTGTGGCAGCAAGTGCATGCAGCCGTCAAGTGTCACTTGAAAGGCTCGGGTTCGGAACGTTCTCAGCCTGTGCATGAAAGGAAAAGGTTTGTGGGCGAGGGGAAGGAGAACTTGGGGGCTTTCGCGGGCAACCAAGGCCATGGAGCGAAAGACTGGAGCGACTTAGCGGCGCGTGACAACGCACTGCGTGACGCCTTGCACACTCTCCAGGCTGTGCAGCAGGGGGAGCAAGCTTGTGGGTCTAGTCGGTCCAAAGCGCTGCTCACTGTCTGCTCGCAGCTTCAGGCACTGCTCGGGGGCGACTGAGGGGGAACACAGTGGATTGGTGCCAAACACGCGCTTGGTCATCTGTATAATGCAGCAGGCACCGTGTCCCCGCCGTAGGGGGGATGCATATGTTCACGCAAGGCCACAGACAGATCTGCTCAGATGAGCAGTCTCTACTCTCAGAAATAAGTTCAAGAGCAATGTTGAGGACAGAGAGGTACATTTTTGGAGCATTGTGTGGTGGCGTTGATGTATTGTGGTGAGGTAGTAGCGGTAGATGCAATTGATGAAGGTTGTCAAACCGGATAGAGAGATTCTCGACCCCATGTTTCCAGCGACTTACACCCAACAACTCTCGGAGTACGCTGACCCGACTTCTTCACAGCTCTGCGGGAACACACAGCTGCTGAAGGTTGAAGTACACGAACAAAGCTGCGTAGTTCACAAACGCAAACGATGTCTGCAACAAGTCATACAAATACGGCAGGCTAGCAGGTGGCTGAGCCACAACCCTCGCTACATGTAGGAACAACCCTATGCCAAAACACCCCCATACATACGGCCACCACCATCGCCCCGCTACAACAGCTGCTTGCCACGTGCGTGGTGGTGACACGTGTGGCAGCCATGATGACTGCTGTGAGTCTGCCACAGCTCCGTCTACCGTGGTCGAATCAGGGGAATCGAGCCCCATTCTTCCACTTTCTGTGTCGGCAGCCTTTCTTCTTCTGAGCGCACTCACCTGCACGCCGTGCCAAGATACATACAAACCCGTGTTCACATGGAAATAACCACTGCTGACAGCACATGTCCATAAGCGTGCTGAAGAATTTAGAAAGGGCTTCTTGATATATGTGCCCATGCCGTCTGCTTCCTCGGACAGCGTTCAAGCAAGGCACTGTGCCACCTCGAACACCAGCTATCACAGACTGCAAACAATTAACGTCTTTTGCCTATCAACCGCATCGCAGCGTAGGCAAGTGTGCGCGCCTGTGCGGACCCAGAAGCTTGGACGCCTTCAGAAGCCTGCGCAACACTCCGTATACACTCCTCTTGCCGTGCCCCTCCAACATGCATGAGGGGCTGCTGGTCGCTGCCCCATGTGCCACCATCCACCGACTGATCCTCTTGCACGCATACATGACCACAAATATTGCTCCATGCGTTGGCTATATCCGGAGCGGCCACACAGAGGCATCCGACGAGGGCCGCGTAGGGCAGCGCCTGGCCATCCTTCAGCAGCAGCGGGAACATGGAGAACGGCGCAAGCGCGAGCATAAAGGTCCCTACGCGTGGCTCAAACGCTTGAAGCAGTGCCAGGGGCAACATTGGCATGAGAATGCTCTTCTCATGTACCTGCACTTGAGCCGCAGTTGCCCCAGCCCCAATACATGGCGTGAATGCACAGGGAGCACGTGTGACGCGTGGCTTGCCCTCAGCTCCAGCCATTTGTATTTTCTGAGGGATATATTGCATGCAAAGGAGATGCTGTTGTGCCATTTGCGTGAAGCTGTGGGAGCACTTTGACAGAAACTGCACCTTGCGATTTGGGTGCTTGGCAATTCTCTGCATGTGAGGCATGTACCATGGTGACGCATGTGAAGCACATTCAGCGTGGCTAGCCCAAGGCAGCGCACATCAACGGGAGGCAAAGTGCACGGTTCACACCGAGAACAACAGTCAACTATTCACACCGAGAACACAGGCACAGCACAGCACCGCACCTGGTAAGAGAACAAGAAGAAAGCCAGCGAGGAATTGAGCATGCAGTATAGCAGCCCAAGCCGCGAGGGCTTTAGTATCTGATGCATGCACGATGGAGTCAGCGCTATGAGCGTCGCAGCGGTGCATGCGCGCACGAGCGTCTGCTGCGGCAGCAGCCGCTTCCATTTGATGAACGCATGCGTTGCGCACCAGAAGTTTGCAACGTAGTCTTCAAACAGGCCCCGGTGCAACGGCACCAGCCTCTGGAGCACCTGCAGGCGGCAAGGTGGCGATCAGCACCTTTCCTGCGCCACTAAATGCTGCGCATGCAATGCACTTTTCATTGCAAAGCACGACAGGAACTGGCATCATCAGCTCCAATCGATAAGGAGTCCAAGCCAACGCATGCAGAGCAACAAAGCGCACGTAGATGGCAGCGCCAGGGTGGGGCACCAGGAACGGCGCCCATACCAGCAGGAAGGTGGCGAGCACGGCCACCCCCAGCCCCGCCACCGCCCCAACAGCCCCGACTGGGCCCCGCAACTGTCCCCTGGGCCCTGGTACATATAAAATCCTGTCTTGCTCCTGACGTGTTCCTGTTTTGCCCTTCGTGTGGTGCTGTGCATGCTGTGGGGTACGGCAGCGAGCCCAGCGCGGGGGAGTGTGCAGGCAGCGGCCCAGCAGGTATGCGAAGAACGCCGGAGCAAAGTACATCAGCATCTGCTTGTGGTTGAGTGAGAGAGTAAACAGCACGGAGCCTGCAATGTGCCAGCCCTGCAGAAGAGCGCCTGCAGCTGCTGCCTGCAGCAGTCAAGTGCACACTGTCAGGCAGCGCAGCTTTTCTGCGGCTCAGCAGCGGAGGGTGCCACACAGCATTTTACAGCAGGCAAGCGAGCCATGGGCCAGCCTGCTCGCTGCGAGGGAGGGCTCAGATGCTGGCTCACATTCTGCGTCGCATGCTGGCTCACATACTGGGCAGCTGCCACAGCGGGGTGAGGCCTTCAGGTCATTGCATCACACAGTTCGACATGGTTGGCAACAGCACTTGAGATTCTATGGTGGCAGGCACAAAGCAGCTGCTGCAGGTGGGTGCTGAACGCAGACGAATACGCAGGACTCACCCAAAGGCGACAGTACCTGTAGAACAATGTCACAGTGTGCGTTGCATGACTGCAGCTGTGCCATGACACCGCAGACCGGCAAGGCTGCAGGGGGTGGGGGAGGCATACTGACAGGCCAAGAGCGATGCCGTTGTACTGAAAGTGTCCATGGTCGATCAACAGCAGGGCAGGCTGCAGGACAGTGACCCCAAAAGTGAGCAGAAAGGCGCCTCTTCGCAGGTAGTTGCGTTTGGAGGCGTCTTGCAGCCTACTTGTTTCCACTGCCAGCTTCGAAATTCCCCACGCTGCAAAGAGCGCTGATGGCAACAGAACTGCAGCACACACAGGTTGACAACCTATCAACCCATGGAATTATCATCGCTTACAATGCTATTGGTGCTCAAGCGGCCATGGAATGTTGCTCAGGTGCCAGGTGTTTACTCGACGGCATGCCAGACGAATGAGAGCAATACCTAAGAGATCAGAGAGTATGACCGTGAGCCGCATGGCCTGCTTGCTGCTTTGGCTTTCATATCCTCTTGAGGATGTTAGCTGTGTTGCTGCAGGCTCAATTGCCTTCAGGACTAGTCCTGTCAGGTAACTCTGATATGCTGACAGTGGGGGGTAGTCTATCCCCCAGTACTCAAGAGGATTTGAAGGTGTTTCGATGTACCACTCGTGGATGTTCGTGTGTAATGTGATCTCCATCCAGTGCCTCTGGGCCTCGTAGTCCCCGTATTTTGGAGGTTTGCCCTCGCCTGCATACAATTCTTGAGCACTTCGGCTATCTACTCCACTTAGTGTTGCTCGTTGCGGACCTCGCAGGTAGAGTATTGGGTCCGCAGGAGAGCAACGGACGCTGCTCTTTCAACCTGCACCCTCAGCAGAGATAGGTACACGATTGGAAGACATGTAGAAGCGATTCGCACCGGAGTATCCATGCAGCCCGACCAGCACACGGAGCAGAAGCGCAGACAGCCCAATTAACAGGCCTGCTTGCCAAGCATTTGCACTGCTCCTGTAGGTCATGCCCTTGCCGCACAACCCCAAGTATTCGTTATAGTGTTGGTAGAATGTACGGGTATCTGCACAGCCAACACAAGTCTGTGGACCCCGGATGGTCAGTCTGTTTACACACTGACTGGAACTCAGAGACACGATCACAGGCCTGAGCTGTCAGAACTCAGCAAAGAAATCTGACACAAGCTGCCAGGATGGATTTGGTGAGGCTGCTTGAATCCATATGCTATATAACATAGAGCCAGTTCACTCAAAACACAGTCACATCAGTCGCATGGCCCCCAAACTTGCAGCAAGCTTGATGTCCCGATGGCTTTTCGAGCCCGGTCCCCTGCCGCGCGGTGGAGCAAATGCTGCTGCCGATCCGGCACGGTGGGTTCGGCCTTCGGGTCACCACCGAGCTGGACGCCACTGCAGCGTTTCTTTCACTTACCACTTGCCTCCCATAATGACTCCGCTGTCCTTTGTGTAGTCCTTCACGGGGCAAGCATCCACTGACATTGCGGCGCGTCACGTTGGTCAGTGGACGCCACCAACGTTGGCACCAGCACATCAGTAAGATGGACGAGAAGCTGGGCTCTGCCACACCCTGCCTGATGGACAGAAACAGCTCTGAAGGGAAACAGAAGAAGTCAAGCATGTTTTGGCATTGAGCAGGCCTTCAGCATGATAGCAGTTCACGATTTCGTACTTGGTGCAGGTGGTGTGCGAGTGCTCATGCATGCACATGGCCATGGTGCACCAACACGTTCAAGAGCTGTATGAGCTGTAGTAAAAAGAAGAGTAGCATGAACTGCAGCAACAGATTGCATGCTCCAGAGTGATTGTAGCTGAATCTATTGTGCTTTGCTGGCGCGTGCCCTGCAGATCGAAGCGCAAGGGGTGGACGTTTGAGAACTGTTTCGAAAGAATAATGCTGTAACGCCGCGAAGTAAGGGACCCATGGGTACGATGTTTCGTATTGATTGTTCCATAATTTTTCTTGACGCAAGCGCCTTGACACTCGCTCAAAGCTATTTGCTGAAGCTGAGCTGCGACATGCTGTCGCTCGATTTGGGCCGCGGAGGTGGCTCTTGCAGCGTCTGTGCACACCAACTCTGCGAACACTCACAAACTAGCTTTTTGAATATGTTTCGGTAGACCAACGGCCATGGTGAAGCAAATCACACTCTGCTGCAAGTGCCGAGCCATGGCATCACTTCGAGCAGTGAATATGCCGCCTTTTTGCACTAGAAGTGCATATTTATGCCTTAGCGCCTGTTGGTCGTCGTCATTCAGATGTTGCTCTCAGGACAGTGAAACCCCACCAGCGCCCAGGCTCACCAAGGGTTCTGTGTGCAGTGGCCAACTTCTTCCAGCACTTCCACCTACGCTTACGAGAGAGATGTGCTTTCAGCTCAGTGATTTCACTCAAGTCTGGAGTAGAAGTCGCATGTTCTGGAGTCGCTCCAAACCACTGCACCCATCAAGCAAGCATGGCCACAGCTGCAGCCTATGCAACAGCGGCCTCGAATCTTCGGCCTTTGATACACTCAGCCGCTGCAGATGCTTTGTATCAGCTTGAAACACAGCGCATCTGGTGGCAAAGTGTATCACAGGCTCCCTACGCTGAACCAGCACCTGCTGTTCCCACAGCAGCACAAATAATTGCTTGCCCGCAGATTCAAGCATCAGAGTCTTTTGCCACTGCTGGATCTGGTTCCTTGACAGATCAGCCATCTGTACAAATCCCTAATGGCACACTGAATGCTGTGATGGTGGGCATGTTCCCCCAGCATTATGACGTTTTGGCCATGGACTGAGCAGTGTTCCTCAGCAAGATAGTTGGATGCCAGTGCACTTGTTTTTTGCCAGTGTGGGGAGTCACCCGTTGACCCAGTCCGAAGTGAGCTGGTGTCCTCAGTTTGGTTATGTGTGTAGTTTAAACTGTGATGCAGCCGCAGGCCGGACTATGATCGTGTAGCATGAAGTTCTGGGCACTGCGGTATCGGTGCCCAGAACTGAATCAAATAATCAACAACAGAGGGTTTTCAAGGTGTGACAAATTTAGTCGCAGTTCAGGTTGTTGGGTGTGTGTGATCTGAAAATACTGTTTTCGCGATGTAACAAATGATGATGACACGTAGTGGCTCCATCGCCACTGTATAAACAGGAGGGCACTGTGTAAACTGGCCCGCCTTGCCATGCACAATGTTGCAAGCTGCAGACCCAGCTTAACCCTTGAGAAACATTGTATATGCCTCTGCATTGTGTTTTTCATGTTTGTTCTGTATTCCATGAAGGACTGATGAAATGCCCTTTGACAGACGGCAATGCTGTTTGTTCCTTTGCAAGATCCAGTTCCCTGGATGAACAGATATCCGCAACCTCGATCATTCACAATAACTCTTGCACGCTGAACTGGCTTCGCAGGCCATCTCTGCAGGTGGCTGCACCGAACACCAATGCTGAACCGCGCCAGCGAGCATGCTCACACAGCTGCTGCAGCTGCTTCCTTTGAACTGTTGGTATCCACCTCAGACGAGGCACTGCTTGCCACTGTTGCCTTCCTCTCAGCCTCAAACGCAGCAACGAGTGCACTGCTAATGCTGTCCTCACTCTCCCATGAGTCTGGCGCGCCATCACTCCACCGCACACAGTACTCACGGGCACAGTCTGCCGCCTCCCGCACATCAAGGATGCTCTCTGCTTCTGCGTACTCCAGCCCACTTTCAAAGTCCTCGATCACCTGCACTCAAGCCACGCAAAAACATGAGCAATTACTTTGCGCATACCCACATGAGGGTGTTCAGCTTAGGGGTGCAGCAGTGCATAGCCACTCGCTGGTAGGTGCAGTCTGCTACCTCCTCTCTGATATATGCTACAGGCTGCAACACAGCTTTCCAGTTGAGCTAGCCACTCATGAGGCGGCCGCCACTAGAACTGGATGCCTCTTGTGCACGGCCCGAGTGTCAAGCAGGATGCAACAGCATGCCACTATGAACCCTCATGGCACCTTACGCTTCCTGCCGGCACAGTGCAGTACGAATACAATACTCTGAAGACAGACAACTAATCATGTCCAAGTTCTCAGGCTGCTAGAAACAAACAGATCTCCCACAAGGCAGCTGGAAGCCCCGTGCCAGAAAAGCAGGCAATAGTGAGAGCAGGGCGCACCTCAGCGGAGAGAAATTCAGCTGGCAGCCACGAGTCCTCAGTGCCGTCGCGGAAGCGCACGAGGTACATGGTCGGCCCCTCCTCTCCGATGGCGGGCTTGCGCTTGCGCAGAACTGCTGCTGGTGCCACATCTTCGTACACAAAATACGTCAGCGCCTTTGCAACCTACATGCATGCCCCACACTTCCTCCAGGATCGCTGCAGCGGCCATGGCAAGGTTCCAGGACCAGGCAAGGTTGCAGTCGCAAAGGGATCACTCTGCAGCTACGATCCCACATTCCATGCCTCAGGCTTCAATGCAAGCGACACTTTAGACAAGGTTGGGGACCTGCGGAGAGTGTGTCAAAAGGTGGTGGTGTGTTGGGTGGGGTGGGGAAGCGAAGAGTGTGCGAAAAGGACGGGCAATGCATGGGAGAAGAGAATGAGGGTGGGGGTGGGGGTGGGGGGGGAGAGGCGAACTTGTTCCAAGCGCATGCGCTGCTGGATGGCGGTAGCGGATGTCATGCGTTCCCTCAGACTGTCAGTAAGGGTCCGCACATCCCTGCCTGAGCGGTCTGAGCGTGTGATGTCGGCGCCTGCCTTGAGCAGCTCCTCCACGGTCTCTACATGCAGGTACCCTGCCGCCATGTGGAGAGGCGCGTAGCCCTCAGGATCTTGCACATCCACCTCAGCACCTGCGCTCCATGTGGACAGTTCCTGTCTGATCGGGGCGTGATTCCACAGCTAAGGGGCCACAGCCACCATGCTGCCTCTTTCAGTGTTTGACCAGGGGGTGTACGTGCTGCTGCATATACTGTGAATCAGCTAGGCCCGGCATTGTTGTGACAGCACAGATACCGCTGTGAATGTGTGCTATCGTGAGTTGAGGTATGCAAAGGGATGTCCCACGAACTTGCACCATGCCTCCATGCCAGGGCAGAGGCTGTCTGCAAGTATCAAATTGACACTACGTAAGCCACATGCCTCGAACCAGCTAACGCAGCAGAGTATAAAGCTGCTGCTACATCTGATACAACTAGCCGGCGGTGCTCGTTCCGTTTCTCTGTGCAGGGTGAACATTGCTCAGATCAGGACAGCACCTGCTTCCACTAGTGTGTGTACTGCATTCTGATGGTTCAGGGCTGCTGTGAGATGCAATGGGGCACGTCCTTCTGAGTTGATCAGGTTCGCCAGTGTTTCCCCGCCCCATTTTAGAGCTTCATTCAGGAACTCAAGGTCTCCCAGCTTGCATGCCTGCCAGAATGCTTCTTCGAAATCTCGCACCAGATCCTCTGAAAGGTTAGCTGTTGGCTCCCATGTCATGTCATTATCCTCCTGTAGGAATTGCGCCATCTCAGATCTCTCTGGTAGTAGCCACAGCCATCTGAGTTTTCATCTCAAGACAGGTGTGTTCATCACTCCCAAAGACACATGCGCTTTAGGCAACCAGTAAAATATTGTAACAGTTTGCCACACGGCTTCTTATGCGCAGGTGTACCTCGCTGGGCCAAACGTGCAATGCCAAACGTGAGACACACCTTCCACTTCGCAAGATACAGCACTTGCGGCTCTCCCTCGTCATCAAATGTTACCTTTGCACTAACAACACGATCTACAGGACGCAACTTGGCGGAGTCGGGCGCGTCTACAGACACCTTAGCGCCCTGAGCAACAGCCGTAGCACTCACTGCAAACCCTCTCCGCGGGGCGGGGCTGTGTATGCATCCGGCGCATCGGAATCGCCCTAATCTACAGCTTGGTCGCATGATGTGGTTGCTGGTTCACGAGGCGCTGTGGCTTGGAGATAAGCTTCGATTTCTCAACGAATATCAACCAGCACACCCTGCACACGCTGCTGCCCTTAGGAATATGCGGATACGCAGTAGCACGCGAACGCTCCTCCAAAAGCAGACAAGCATTTCATGCTACTTGGAGCTAGGCAGTGCGCAAGTACCTGAGGATACGGCGGTCAGTGCCCTTTCAACTTGCGGCCTAATCAAAAGCTACAGCGGAGCATGCCACATGCACATTCATGCAAGGATATGTGCACTCTGTATGAGTACAATAGGGAGTCGATGAATTGTTCGAAGTCACAACGTGGCTCAGCGATGCACCATGTGCTGAGGTCGTATCTTGCAAAAGATAAGCACTGAAACACAGAAACGCGCAACAAAATCCGCTACAGGACGCATCATGTACATCTCAACTGTATACTGTAATCGAGGCGCCACTGTACACCCACGAGATTCCAACATGTTTGAAGAATTCTGAAGAAGATTCTGTGGTTCGGTTGTCCCGCAATCCCGCAACAAAAAGCAACTCAGACAGCACGCTAATCCCCGAAAGGATACGAGACTCGCACCCGAGGGCTGTGACACTCGAAGTTGCGATCAGGTTCTGATGGGGTACCGATTGTCAACAATCACCTGGCTGGACCCCTGCAGGCTGCCACACCAGTAATTACTTACATTAATGTCACCAAGACCGCCGAAGCACCTGAGAGGGCAAGGACACACAGAGAATTGGTGGCGTTGAGGGAAAGCTTACCAAGAAGACAAGGGCTGGAGAGCAAGGGCCGAAGCCGCACATTTCGAGGGAACAGGCAGCTGCCCGGGGCCCCTGCCCTGGCTGCTGACACACACAGGCACAGCTACATCTGAGCCCAGAAACAAAGTGTTGGAGGCAACATCCCGGCAGTGTATGGCATTATAGATCGCAATTATAGAAACGCAAGCTTCCAGACGCAGGACACAACAATGCAGGCACATTCTGTGGGAATTTGGTGCACGCTAACACCACACCAAGCATGCACACGAGGATAGTTGCTGCCTTGGTCACGTATCTGTCCTTACTGACAAGCCCCTTCGCCTGGGGACGGCAGGACCACAGAAGGAATCGCTGCACATCAGGGTGAGCAGGTTGTGTGACCCAGCCCCCAACTACTTCAGTCTTTGTCTACCATGTGATACAGCAAGTACTTGAGACCAGCTGGGGGACACAGGGCGGTTTCGACGAGCAGACCTGTATTGCTACGAGTGACATGAGTTGATACCCTGCAGCGACCCAGATCGAGAACTGAGGCTCTGTTCGTATCTGCTTGGTTACGATTGCTGGTAGAATTGCGGTGATGTGTGATGTGAGCAGGGAACACCTGCTCACGTCATCATGGGTTTGTGGCATGCCATGGCACAAGGCTGCACTTGTATCGTAATAAGGAAGACTGTCGTTAGATAAGACATCGTCTTGTTTCTGTCGACTCATCTACTCAATCAAAGTGGGTTCAAGGTCCTCTATATCACTAGATCGCATCTATATATCAGTGATAGCTGCAGAACAGGGAGCACTGTGGTGTCAACGTGTACATGTATCTCTCGACACCTCTAGTAGGTTAGACGCGCGGCAGACAACGAGCTCGTTCACTGAATTCCAGTATCTGAGATATATACTGGACCCCATCCGCTTCTGGGAGATTTTGCCAAGGGCACAGTCCCTATCAACCCCACCAAATTGAACTAGCTCTCGTTTGGACTCCATGGCAAGCGATTTAAAGCGACTGCCAACGTACGCAATCTCCCACGGTGGAGGTCCATGGCCTTGGATGAAGGGAGCGATGCCAGGTGACACTACAGACATGGAAGCCTCGCTGCGGGTGCGACCAAACCTGCATCGCATGGCATCTATCAATCATTTCGATTGTGCCACTGTCACAAACAACATAAATTCACCTGCATCCATGCAGGCCATACCTGGCGAGGTTGGTGCCACACCAACAGCCATTCTTGTGGTATCTGCTCATTGGCGACTTCACCGTACAGACAAGCCCCCACCCACCGATGCTGTACGACTACTATGGCTTCCCAGATCACACATATGATATCCCATACTCCTCACCTAGCTCACCAGATGTGGCTGCCAAGGTGCGTGCTCTGCTGGCCAAAGCAGGCATCCGCTCAGTGACTAACGCAACCAGGGGCTACGACGTACTGTCCTGAGCGGTTCTCGCTGTTCCTCCTGTCTCGTTCAATCACAGTTCTCCATGACTTTCTATCCAGTGTCAGTGGAAGGTGCCGGAGGGGAGGGGGTGGCGGTGAGGGGCCAAAGTGGCAAAGCAAGGGGGGGGGGGACCGTTCAGATACATTCCCGCCACAGGCCCTCCAAGACACTTCGAACATGTATAGTGCTATTAGTTCATGCATACTGCGCACGTCAAAAACAACAAGAGAGAAGTGCTGTGCAGCTTGGCGCCTTCGTGCCGCTTCATGTGATGTATCCCGAAGCGGACGTGCCTGTGCTGCAGATGTCTCTGCGGGCCAGCTTCAGCCCGCAGGAGCATCTTGCAGTAGGCCGTGCGCTCGCCCCGCTCCGGGACGAAGGCGTGCTGATAGTGGGCAGTGGCGTGCTGAGCTTTCACAACCTGGCGACCATAAGGAATCGCAGCCAGGCAGCTGCAGATTCGCGTGAGTTTGATGCATGGCTGACACGCACATGCGTGGAGTGCAGAGGTGCGGAGCGTTCAGGGCTGCTGGAGCAGTGAGACAAGGCCCCGTGTGCGCGTGCTTGCCACGCCAGGGAAGAGCACTTTCTGCCGCTACTGGTGGCGGTTGGCGCCGCAGAAGACGAGGCTGGGTTCAGGAAGTATCACTACGAGAGAGCCTTTGGGCACGTCACTGAGTCTGGATATCGGTTTGGCACTGCGGCTGCTGCGTGACCCGCGCTGGCCACGCTCTTGCTGCAGTATCTGGAATGTTGCGCGATGTGCTGATGTTGCGGTGCTGCAATGGGGGTCTTGCTGTGCAGTCTGCATGCATGGGAAATGTCGTAATGCATGATTGGCATCTGAATACTTGTCCCCGTAGCACTGCGCTTTCTGTTGTGCGGCACCCTGTTGTGTGGGGCTCGGTGTCATGATGGGCTTTGGCCCGATGCATCGGGTACTGTCGATAGCCCCTGTGTGGGTTCTTGTGATTATAGCTTGCCCCTAGCTGCTTCTGTAAGGTTTCAGAGAGAGGGGCAGTGCATGGTCACTTCCATCCTTACAAACATAGTCATCTCTTGCATGGTCGCTATCGTTTTAGGTGCCACAGCCTTGTGCGGCAATCGTGCCCACCTGGGCAGCTTTGTACTTGCTGTCAGTTTTTGTGTCATTGTTATATGTTATTGTTCGACGACATGTAAGAAGAGGAAGTATCTCTCCTGGTGAGGGCAGAACATGTCTGCTCCTCTGCTGGATGCACCTTCTGCGCCTGACATGATAGATGCTACAAGAGCAACAGCCTTCAAGAGTGGTTGCGAATTGTGCTGTTCTGTCATGCTATAGGCTACTCATGAGGCTCACGAACCAAGCTCAGAAGCAGGATGAACATGGATTGCTACAACCAGCCCGTGGCAGTACCTTCGCCCATCGGCCACCGGGTGAAATCGCAGGGTGCCGATCAGTGGGGCTGTTTCATACGGGGCACAATAGACTTCATATGAACTGGCTGCAGGAGAGTCGTTGCCCAAGTCAAATCTGGGTACACGTACAAAAAACATGGATCTCAGGGCAGGAATGTTCACCACTGGCTTAGTCATCTGCTGCCCTCACTGCTGCCTGCAACGAGGGGCTTGGCACGCGAGTTAGTTTCTCCCTTGCGCAATATGTTCCTGCTAGTGATGTAGGCGTGACTGCCAGCGGGGCTGGTGAGATGCATCACCGGCTTCACTGGTGGCCACTACAGTGCACCGCACGTGGACCTGCTCAAATTGGATGGCAAACACTCCACGCACTACCGAGTGCACACATACATCATTCTGAGTTATATGGCCGTTCAAATCGATGTACCTGGGCCTAGATACATCTCACTGCCATGGCGAACACATGACAGCCTGATTTGCAGTTGCAACTCCGTTCACGTTCCGAGACTTGCGCATTCTGTCACATCACGTGGTGTCTTTTTCTGCCGGGAATAAGAATCTGTCATTCATACAGTTTTTCTCCGTGCGGGGGCTCATATCATGCATTTCTGACGCCGTTTCTGACGACTTGTTGTTGTCATGGTGTGAGGTGATCGACCCATTGTGCACACAAACCGCAGAATGGGACTAGATAAGCGAATTGAAGTTGTCCTTGGACAGACAACCCACACAGTACCACTGATGGCGTACTATAATATATGCTGCGAGTTTCACGTGCGGTTTTGGTGCACTGAATGAGCGAAGTTGTTCAGCAGGCATCTGTGCGCTTGTGCATCTCCGCCACATTCTACAGGCAGCCTGCCGAGGCCATTAAAGAATTGGGAGAAGGCATTCAACGCATCGTCGACTGACGGCCGCATCGGCGTTTTGGTGCCCGACTAGGCTGCTATGGCAGACAAGCCAACGCGCTCTGCAGCGTTCTCTCGTGAGGAGGCAGAGCAGCTCGCAGCAGCGATAGCCTCAGTAGATCCAGACGATCCAGAAGGCTACTTCGCTCGCCTGGGAGAGCAGCTGAGGGAACGCGAAGTTGATATACCATGTGTGCGCATCACGTTTTCTGGATTGAATATTGTGAAGGACGCCGTATCGTCTGCCGGAGCGCTTCCTTCGCTACCAAACATCTTGGTCCGTGTTGCGAAGGTGCGGATTCTTTGTCTTGCGGCCTTGGATTTCCTCTCATGCGTAGAGTACGTGTAGGCCCAAGTTGTGGGAGATAGCAGTAAGCAGTAAACTGTCATACCTTCCACCACCGAGCATGCTTGCATTCTCCACACACCAAGGGTAATGTGAGCATCATTGCTATTTCATGCACCTTGTACTATTGTGACGGATGATACTAATGGAGCAGTGACACATCACATCCACAGCACCTTGGAACACAGGCTCTGTTCCCCCAGCCGGTGCATGCCTTTCCCAGTTCCTCAGCTAACAGCAACGTCATATGCACAGTTTCTGCGTCATCATGCAGACCTTCACGTGCCAGAGACCCAAGACAGAGCCTTTAACGATTCTCAACAACCTTTCAGGATCCCTGGAGCCGGTGCGGCCCTTACTGCTGAGGCAACTGCGTGATCTGAGCACTCAAGTCTGTTATATGGCTGCTATGACTCTGTATAATGCATGCGTGCGGATGCTGCCAGCAATTGTGCCATGCAGTGTGAGAATTTGTGTTGCAGGGACAAAACTCGGTCACAAGCAATCACTCATACCATGCATGCAGGGATGTCTCACCCTTCTCCTCGGCCCCCCATCATGTGGTAAAACTACGTTCCTGAAGGCTCTAGCGGGAAGGCTACCTAAAGACGAGTACACTGGCACCATCCAGTACAATGGATACGACCTCAACACCTTTGTGCCAGAGCGCACTGCCACGTTCGTGGCGCAGGATGACAACCACATTCCCAACCTCACAGCCCGCGAGACTGTCAAGTTTGGATACGACATTCAGGAGAACCAGAACAGTGCGTTGCTGGCCCCTGCCAAGGCATTGCTTGCTTGCAGACCCTCATCAGATCGTCCGCGGCTGCACCACAACTTAATGTACCTCGAGGAAGGCCCATAACACTATGCATCCTTGCAATGTGCATTTTTTCTACCTAGCCCTCCTTGAATTCGGTTTCTGGTGCTGCCGTCTACTGCATGCACAAGCTGTTGTGAGGGTTCAGACACAACACCGCACAGCTACACTGCTGGAGGGGCACTGTGGGGGTGGGGGCTGCACTACATCAGTACTGCACCCATGCATCGAAATATGTAAGGACGTTGATATATACAAGGTAGCATGTTCTGGTCTCATGGGCCCCTGAGCAGGATGCCCCCCCCCCCCTTGGACAGCGTCCGTGCCAACAGAATGACAACAGACTGTTCCACGCAGACACCATGTTCCGGCTCTCGGTAGCCAGTTCCAAAGCGGAAGCGGCAAGTGAGGACCTGAAGGAGCTGCGGAAGGTCGTGCCCGACAATGGCAAGCTGGAGCTGAGCGGCCTGTCGGCCAGCGAGCTGGAGAGCCTCACGCGTGATGCGCTGGACGGGCCGGGCCGCATCGACACCCTCATGCATCTGTTCGGGCTGCTGCGCTGCAAGGACACGTGGGCCGGCAACAGGGAAACTCGTGGCATCAGCGGCGGAGAGCGCAAGCGGCTGTCCACCGTGGAGCTGCTGTCTGGACATCAGAGGGTCCTTGTGCTGGATGAAATTTCCACCGGCCTCGTGCGCCCCCTCTTCTGCTTCACATGCTGCCGTTGCTCCCTGTGCTCACTGTGCTGCAGTCGCTCCCTGGCATGCTTCCCCAGTTTCATCAACAAGCCATCGGTTGTCACAGCACATGACCTCTCCGCAAGGCTCCTGGCCTCCCTGAGAGGCCACAGGAGGTGGCCTCTCAGGAGCGGTGCTCTCCCCTACAGAGAAGCTCTCCTACAGAGCAGCTTGTTGCCGTGCAGGATGCAGCCACTCTGTTCCAGATCATCAAGTGGCTCAGAGCAATGACCCACCACCTAAAGATGACAGTCATTGTGTCCTTGCTGCAGCCTCCCCCAGAGACGTTTGCCCTGTTCGATGACCTCGTCATCATGAACCAGGGCACCATCGTGTACCATGGCGCAGTCACCGGCGCCGTGCCCTTCATGCATGACTTCGGCTTCGTGCTACCCCCCCGCAAGGTGTGGATCCCACTCTGCTTCTGCCCCTGCTCTTCTTTGACTCCGTGCAACGCTGCACAATAGCAGCACGCCCTGCCACCGCAGCGCTCCGCAACTGACCATGCAGCTAGGCGTCCGACGCAGCAAGATGCATGACGGAAAACAGCCGCCGTTGTGCAGCAGTGGAGGTGTAAGAGCTACAATTGTGAATAATGTAGCCTCTGTCTACAATTGTGGCTCCTCCTATTGTGGCTCCTATTACACCTCCAATTGTGACTCCTCCTCTTGCACCTCCTATTACACCTCCTGCTTTCATTAAACTGTCAATGCTGCCTTTACATGTCTGCTTTGGGTGCTTAACCGTTCGCAACGTTTGTCCGGTTGGCCCCGTGGACCGCGCCTATGCATGCAACGGCTGTTTTCCACATCATGCGATGTGCTCTTGTACCCTCTCCAGCAAGCCTCTGTGAGGCTGCATCCTTCCACATGCATCCCTCTTCAGTGCTACCTCAGCACAGCTACCCCCCCTGCCTACAGTTTCCAAACTGCCAGTCAGGCTGCGACGCACACCGGAGCCTTGGCACCCGCCTCGCAACACGCGGCATGGCGATGCGTGCATGCATGTATGCAGGATGTGCCATCATTCCTTCAGGAGGTAACGACAGTTCGGGGGCAGATCTCGTATGCCAGCCCTGACCTGCGCAAGTCGCGTGGCATGCCCAACACGGTGAGCGAGGTGGACGACATCGAGATGTCGCAGATGGAGCCGTACGTGAGCCTCGCTGAAATAACCTCGCATCACACCAAGGGGCATGATGAGATCGTCAAGGCGCTGGATTTCAACTGCACGTGCGCTCCCCTGTTGAAGTTGCACTGTGAGTTGTTCGCATGCACTCATGGGGTGGCTGCTGTCGCGATGTATCGTCGCGTGCGCACGATTGCCGGGTGTTTTGTATTGTTCTATATCCGCAGTGAGGGTTCGCGGCGGCAGCCTGATGCTTGGGACCGCTCGCACTGCTGCTGCAAGGCGGGCTAGGCACTCTGCATATGCATGCTGTTGCCAAGTCTGGGAAGAAGCCGAGTCTAGAAGATACATCTAGATGCACCAGAGTTCTGCCGGCATGCATTCACACAAGGCACTGAAACCACCAAGGGGCGCGCTGATACATGGAGGTCTTTCTTTCACTATGTGCAAGCAGAGTTGCGTGTTACATGAAAGCCAGCCAGTGCAAGTGAGAGAGAGAGAGAGGGGGTGCGCGGGTGCAGGAACGGACCGGGAGAGGGGGCGCTGGTGCCAGCCTCTGAGCGGTACGCTCTGCCCTTCCTGCAGCAGCTCAAGTTGGTGCTGCAGCGGCAGGTGACCCTCTTCGTGCGTGACCCTGTGCTTGTGAGGGCTCGAATCATACAGTGCTGCATGATGGGCCTCATCATCGGCGGCCTGTGGTTCCAGTTGGGAACCAGCCTCGACGACACCAGGTGAGCCCCCAGAAATTTATAATTATGTCACAAATAACAAGATTTTTTATTTGAACCCCCCTCCCCCCCCCCCACGGCGTTGCACCCCACCTGTTAAGTACTTCACATCAAACCTCCGCATAGCTCGAAGCTAAGTGCTGCTACATGCTCAGCGGCACCGCCTGCTTTTGAAGCGCAGGCCCGCCGCCTCCCTGCGACACATCACGCAGTCAAAGCGATGTACCAGCC
This sequence comes from Ulvella scutata, assembly GCA_032359135.1. Lineage (NCBI taxonomy): Eukaryota > Viridiplantae > Chlorophyta > Ulvophyceae > Ulvales > Ulvellaceae > Ulvella > Ulvella scutata. The sequence continues at coordinate 51,626 of JAUMHD010017857.1, forward strand.
ACAGACCCCCCCTAGTGCTGCACCCCCCCAACCCCCCCCCTAGTACCCCGCCCAGTGCTGTACTAGCCGCAGACCCCCAGGTACCTGCAGTGCACGAGGGCCACCATTTCAAGAGGCGTTGAAATACTCCAAAACCTTTACGTAATGCACGTGGCATTCAGGACATACATGAGTGCGATCTTCATGACCGTGCTGTTCTTCTCCTTTGGAGGTATGCCACAGCTGGCCATGGCACTGCAGAACCGCACGGTCTGGTTCAAGCAGCGGGACAGCAACCTGTACGCTGCCATGGCGTACGCATGGTCCATGAGCATTGTGCAGCTGCCGCTGTCTGTGGTGGAGGCGCTCGTGTTCTCCTGCATCTCTTACTTCATGATCGGCTTCTCTACTGGTGAGCCACCCCCGTCCCTCAAGTGTTTTGCATTGTACGTAGGCTCATGCGATGTGCCTGTGTCGGGCTTGCATGTCTCTGTGCAGTGGTGGAGAGCTCATGGTGGCTCTGCTCTGCTCTGCTTGCCATCACATTGGTGCATCAAGAAGTTGTTTGGTCTGTTGCACAGGATTGACGAGGAATGTGAACTTTTATCCTGTTAAACAACACTGACGAGGAATGCCAATTACAATTTTTGTTTTGTGCATTGTAAAGGGCACAAAACGAACTTAATTTCTGCGTTCGTTCTTTGCTGCCTCCAACCCCCTTGCTGCATCAAAGCTTGCAGCTGCTCACATGCATGCCTTGGCAGCCACAGTTTGCTCACAGGCAGCACCATACTGAAAGCAAGTGTCAAATACGTACTCGAATACAGCATGTGGCCGCCCGTACCAATTCTTGGTCCTACAACTTGAGCGCATCAGACCCACCATGATGCCTCTCCTCTGCTAGTTGCACATCAATAAAAAAATCCTGCCACTCCCGCACACCCATCACCCACGACGAAGGTCCGAGCGCGACCATGCAAGAATCACACCTGACAAGTGTATGCATCTTGCTATCTGCCCGGCATGCTACCACATTGCACCAATGCACGCCGCGCACCCTCCGGCCACCCCTCCACACTCCCTGTCCACCACCCAAAGAATCCACACTGCCACACTCCAACAGTGTCAGCAGCGTGGGGCATGCAGATGGCGCACAGTACTACTTCTTGTTCCTTTCAGTGGCCATAACGGTGTCCATGGCCATCACCTCCCTCTTCCGGCTCCTCGGCTGCGCCTTCGCCTCTCAGACCGTCGCGCAGGTGCGCCCCTGTGCCCCCTGTGCTCCTGCCGATGGTACCTGTTGCTCCTGCTGCTGCCTATCACTGCTGCACCGATGTGTTGTTCATCTGATGCACATTTCACCAACACCCCCCAGGAGGTGTGCGTATCAGAAAGCGGCTAAGTGCGTATTAGAAAGCAGTGAAAAGAAAAGAGCTCTCAGGGGGTGTGCACATCTGAAAGCAGTGCATTGCTGCGGGTCAGCAGTGCCCCCGAGCTGTGCATCATCCACATCTTAGCTGCGAGCACGTGTGCAGGGTGTGGGAGGGTTCTTCCTGCTGCTGCTCATCGTGAACTCCGGCTTCATCATCGTGCGCAGCGCCATCCCTCCCTGGGTGATCGCCTTCTACTGGATCTCGCCCTTTGCATACAGCATCAGGGCGCTGGTCATCAACGAGTTCACGTCCCCGAGGTGGGACACTCCGCTGCCGATGGGCGACAGAACCATCGGCATTGCGGCGCTGGAGAGCCTGGACTTCTACACCGACAGGTGCGCACCGTGAATTCGCACCGGGCCATTGACATCCTCGTCACTGACCCGCGTTCTCAGTGGGTCAGTGACACAGCGACACTTGATTGACAGCCGCAACCGGCCTCTGGAATGCCATGAGTGCTAGCAGCCGGCATGAGCGGCGCCTCACTGCCGCTGCTTGCGCCTCTGAAGCTCCTTCATTTCATTTTCAGGAATAGAATCATGATGCAAAACTCATCTTTTCGGTTTGGTATGTTTTGATCCCAGGCGCCAGGCACCCTTGCATCTTGTTCCGGGGCTGTACAACAAAAAAGCAACCTTCTGCCTGTGTGTCATTGACCATGTTCTTCCTGAAGGCAGGCAGCGCATGGCGGCGTGTGTGGGACACGCTGCAGGTGGCGCTGAGCGGCGGTTACGTGAGTGGTGGTGGCGGTGGTGCAGGAAGTGGATCGGGATCGCAGTGGCTTTCAACTTGGGTGCATTCTTCCTGTTCACAAACATGGCTGCTCTGTGCCTGGCATTGCTCAAACCCTCCAGGCAGCCGGTCACAATCAAGCTGAAAGAAGAGCTCAAGGCATCCCTGCAGTGCGCCCCCTCACCCAGCACTCTTGTCTGCATGTATCAGATCACAACGAGAAGCACTTGTGGCCACAATGTACACATGCATGGGTAGGCTGCCTATGCCGGCTGCCCTGTAACCTCCCACGTAGGGTGCTGCGCCCAGCAGAGGTGGTAAATGAGGTGCACACTCATTGTTTTCACCTTCACCTCCACAAACCTACACAAGGCACAGCTCGCTTATTCTTCTGCCCCCTCGTGTTATTGCCCCCCGTCCTTGTGCTTGTGTGTGGTGCCGTGAGCAGACGCTACCTAAGTCAGAGACCCTCCGCTGCATGCTGAGCAGCCTCTGTCTTCGAATTTCAAGGAGCTTTCAGGGACGCTTTCTGCACAGAGTCAGGTTTCTGAGACTTGTGCTGTGGGTCACAGGGAAGCCCGGAAGGCGAAAGAGGATGCACGCGCCCTCCTGAGCACGAATGGAAAGGCCAATGAAGGCAATCAGGACGCTGCCAGTGGCCGCAAGTCTACCCTGGATGTTGGATCGTCGCTCAAGTTCACTCCAATCACTGTGTGCTGGCGCAATCTGAGCTACTATGTGCCAGTGGCCAAGGGCCTCACCGGTGCCGCGGCGCTCAATGTGATGCCTGCGGACGCGGAGGAGGACATAGCAGGCAAGAAGAGGCTGCTGAATGACATCACAGGTGCGCCCCATGCTCACGGTTTCGAAACAAAGCCCTTTGCAGAGAGCGATGTTGCGCCACCAAAGGCTGCTAGATCCCACCACAATAGAGTTGGCTGGGCCCACAGCTCGTAGATCGGGGCTGGGCAGATGCTGTAGGCCATGAACAGCTGAGTGCTATGAAAAGAACGGAAGAGATACCTTTTAAGGCATACGCAATGCGATGCAATGCAATGCCGTTCCATGTCCTGTCCATCAATTGTGAATGCACAGGCATCTGAAAGCGCAGGCAGCACAAGCACAACACAAGTGCAGGGTATGCGGAGCCAGGGGTGCTGGTGGCGCTAATGGGGGGTTCAGGGGCAGGCAAGACGACCCTCATGGACGTGCTTGCCGGCCGCAAGAACCAAGGCGTCATCAAGGGCGATCTGATGATCAACGGGCACCCCAAGGTGCAGGACACGTGGGCGCGCGTGGTGGGCTACGTGGAGCAGGTAGACGTGCACTCCGGAGGCCTCACCGTGGCTGAGTCGCTGCAGTTCTCCGCAGGCCTGCGGCTGTCCCCTGACGTCGATGAGCGCACCAAACAGGCGTACATTCTCGAGGTGTGTACATGTGCACCATGCATTGTTGCCAGACCTGTGTATTGCTGTGCAATGCTTGTCGTTTGAGCAGGGGTTGCGGGCTGCCTCGGCAAGCGGCACGCTCGCCATTGCTTGGGTGTTCTCTGCTGCTGCGCTGGAGTGTCCGTCGGTAAGGAGGTCTTCTACAGTGGGATGTGTGTTCGTGCATGCTGTCAAGCACCGTGCAGACATGATTGTAGCAAGCCATCCTTTGACACTCTCGAAACCCAACACCAGGGACAGTATCAAACTGACTTTGTCATAGCTGTCACTGAAACTGTCTCCTGCATGGGTGCATCCGTTTCTGCCCTGGGATCTCATGCACCACATTGGTGCATGCGTGTGCGAGCATTCGGCTGTGTTCGAGAAGCCCTCGGCAGCAGCAGCAGCAGCAGTTGTTGCAGCAGGCCGCTGCAGACTCCAGGTGCCCGCAGCAATGGTGTGCTTTTACCCTGCAGGTGCTGCTGGTCACGGAGCTCATGGACATCAAGGAGGCCATGGTTGGAGTGGCGGGGGAGAGTGGCCTCTCCGTGGAGCAGCGCCGCAGGCTGTCCATCGGTGTCGAGCTCGTCGCCAACCCCTCTGTTGTGGTGCGTGCTGTGCATGCATGCATGCATGTACCGACGCCTCCCCTCCTGCACCCCTGCACATCTGCACACACCATCACTCTTGAACTTGCCTGCTGCTGCGTACTGAGGGACGAGTCAGGCCCCCTGCTAGGCTCCCTCCCACTTCAGGGAGCATAAAAAACAGCTCTAATTTGCTGGAGCTGAATATACATGCTTGCAGTTCATGGATGAGCCTACCTCAGGGCTGGATGCGAGGTCGGCTGCAGCGGTGATAGAAGCGGTGCGCAACGTTGCGGGGAATGGCCGCACGGTGATGGTCACCATCCACCAGCCCAGCATCGAAATCTTTGAGGCGTTTGACCGCCTCGTGCTGCTGGCCATGGGCGGCGACCCGATCTTCTCTGGGGAGCTCGGCACACAGTCCAGCCGCCTGGTGGAGTACTTCCAGGTGAGAGCTCTGGGCTGCCGTTGTTGTGTACTGCAAGTACTGCAAAGGGCATGCTGGAGGCCCCAGTATGAGTTGCAGTGGGACTGCAACTCATACTGGGGCCCTGATCTGTCTGGGGCCAGCCTTGTGACCCCAGCCCTAACCACAGTTCAAAATCAATCTTAGCAGCGTATGGTTGTGCTCGCTTTCTTTTGCTTTACTACAGCAGCAGCCTCTCTGGAGCCTCACGCACCAGTCTCTGGGTGCAACCCCTGATACCGTCGTCACTGGGGGACCCCACCCTGCCCCCCCCCCTGCATCACCCCACCAGACCATCTGTTGCAGAGGCGCCTGGCGACAGCATTCACGAACCAGTGCATCATACTACACCACCTCTCTTGTGAATGCATCGCGCTGCATCATGGCACACCACCCGTCTGCTGCAGGCCATCCCAGGCGTTCCGGATCTCCCAGAGAGGTACAACCCAGCAACGTGGATGCTGGAGGTGTCCGGGGGGGCTGCGAAAATGAACATGGCTGCCATAGAGACCCAGGACTTCCCCGCAGTGTACCGCAGCAGTGCGCAGTTCAAGGAGGCCCAGGAGAGAGTCGAGGAGCTCATCACTCGAAGCGCGGCCGGCAGCGAGCCTCTGTCGCTCGCCTCACGCTACGCTGTCCCCTTCTTGCAGCAAACCAAGATGGTCACCTGGAAGATGTTCATCTTGTACTGGTGTGCCCATCTTGTACTCTGCACTGGTTTCCCCATGTTCATCTTGTACGGGTGTGTGCCCATGCAGCTGTCGGAGATCCTTGCTTTTCACCAGTGTGTCGTGTCAATTCTGCTGCTGCTCTGCTTGAAATTCTTGCTGCTGCTTATCTGTGGCATGAAGTGCTGTGGGCGCCCCTTTCACAGCTCGACTGCTGGCATCATTTGGCGCTCCGTGGGAACAGGCACTGCAAGCTTGCTCTTGGTAAGAACAATTGTCGATGCAACGACGCCAGGGGCTGTGACCGGCACTACAGCTGACAGCCTGAGAAGAAGTATCATGCAATGTAGTCTCTTGAGTGCGAGCACGTCCGGCCACCAGTTTGCCATGCAGCACAGCTGGCCCGTAGCAAGCATGGCGTGTGGGTGGTGCTGGTACAGTGCAGTCACGATAACTCGTACCACGTTAACTCGTACTCGTCCTAACTCGCACGAGAAATTACTGCACAAAACAGCAAGATCAAGCCAAAATGCGATGCGTGAACTCGTTCTCGTGCTAACCCGGCCGATTTTTTTGGTGCACATATGGGTATGAGTTAACATGACTCTACTGTAGCAGGGGCTTGCTGAATAGAATGTCTGTGTGGCCCAGAACAGCCTGGAGGTCATGCATGCATGCAGGCGCTTCCCAGACTACACGGCGGCAAGGATCTTTGTGTCTATTCTCACAGCTGTGGTCTTTGGAGCCACTTGGTGGAACGAAGGCACCATCGAGTCTGAGCCTGCCTCGTTCAAGCAGGTGCAGAACATCATCGGCAACCTGTACTCAAGCCTCTCCTTCCTCGGTGCGCGCCCACTGCATACCCTGCTGCCCTGCTTCCCTCTCTGTCTGATGATGCAGGATCGAGTTGCCATGCACACCCACACAAACACCATAGCAGGCTCTTCATCACAGATTGTGTCCATATTGAAGTTTGTCCGCACAATTTGGGGTCCATGGATTGGGGTCCATGGTTCGGAAAGTCGCCAGGGGTTACGTTTGGGAAGGTGCATGAGGCCTCAAGGTTCAGCCACAGGTCCTAGAATGAACTGTGTGTGTGTGTGTGTGTGTGTGTGTGTGTGTGTGTGTGTGTGTGTGTGTGTGTGTGTGTGTGTGTGTGTGTG
>JAUMHD010017967.1:0-57962 GCA_032359135.1 Ulvella scutata
GGCCTTGCAGATACACGTCATCAAGATATGCCACCACTCTCACCTCAGGGAAGTCGCGGGCAACTTCCTCGAGTGGCGCCTGCAAGCCCAGAGCAAACAGGAGAGGCTTGTGAGTGTATCCTTCAAGTTTATCCGAATTCCTTGAAATATTTGCATCTGCTGTTGACCTACCCCTACGTCCTAGTGGATGCAGCAACAAAGGAGTTCATAACTCTCATCGCTGTTGGGTCTCTTAGGGAACCCCAGGCATGGGGGGGGTCGCTGAGGGAACCTCGATGGTGGGAGAGTCTTTGGGCTCAGGGAGTATCTATCTGCATCTCTGTCCCAAGCTTTAGTGCTGCAATTGCAACGGGCCTGCTTTGTAACCCGGGAAGCGGCTTTGTTCAGGCGGCCCTACCCCATCTCAAACGGGCTCGTGCAGTGATGTTCAGCTAGGTACCCGTACATAAAACAACTCAAGAGTTTCTGGGAATATTTGTTGAATGGTAACTAGAGCAACTCCGCCCGGAATGAACACCACTGGACTCGTGGGTATTGCAGTGCAGCTTAAGAGGGCGGTTAATGGTAAGTGCGTAATCGCAATTGAATGGAAGGTCGGGGCTTCAAGTTCTAGGTATCCAGGGGGAAAGCGTCACTTTTCCCACTGCCAACTCCTTTCAGAAGGAAGCAATGCTAAACATACAAGAGTGTTTCTGGGCCAATACTTGAATCTGGTTCAAGTAAACACAAAATATTATTAAATAAATAAATAAATATATTATTCGGGGACTACGCCATACTCTGTTTGAGCTTCAGCCTCAGCGCCACAGTGGCGGAAATCGTGCAATTCGGTGAAGGGGAAAGCACCAGAGACACTTTGCGCACCCGGCTCAGAAGCTCGAAAAAAAGACGAGAGGTGGCTCTGGCCGGACCGGGGTTCGAACCCGCGACCTCGGGGTAAGAAGCACTTTCACGCTCACGGGCCCGCGGCTGAGTTTAAGGTCAATCCCAAGACCATTATATAACGGAAGGAACAGGTGTTTTGTGCCTGCAGGAACTGACCCTGCGAAAAGAGGCTAGTTTGGTAATGTGTGGGCCAACGAAGCAGGAAGAGAGAAAAAAAACGTCTGCTCGGGGAAGTCCCTGAGCATTTCTGCAGAACCCAGCCTAGAAATGCTGAGCACAGGAAAGTACTAGCGAATCAGCACCTTTGTTGCTTTGAAACTTCATACAGGAGTCTGCTGGACTTCAAGTTCTTGTGGCTGCAATGCAAACCACATGTAGTGTTTGGAGTTGGGTCATGAATTCAGCAGTTTCTGCGCAATTATCGTGCCCAGAACATAGAGACGCATGGAGCATGAGTACAGATTGTATCGGTGTACATCATGCAGTATGATTTGTTTATACACTCAGCACTATATGATCATCTGCAGTTGCACTCAGGGACATTTGCTGTATCCCTAGAGTGACCACACAGCAGCGGCGCCGCCCCCGAGGCTCAATTCCTATTGATAGGACCCGCCCTCAGTTAGGCTGAGTGCATTACATGAACTAGTCTTAGGTAAAATGAGGTGAAATAATGTATGAGAAATGCAGAGGTCTTTGGGGAGAGCCATGGTTGGTGCGACAACGTCAAAACATGGTCCAAGTTCTGCGGTGTAGGAATCAGTGTTCTTTTTTTGGCGGACACGTTTGTGCTCTACAAAGGTCCCCTTTTACAAACCGGAAAGGTATTGAATAGGCATGAACCCAAATAGCCAAAAGCAACTAACACAAAACATCTACTTCACTCGAATGGCACAACAGCACCATCACGAAAGTCTTTCCCAGCACTCTTAGCCAAACTGCGATAGTAATGACGAAACACAATGCCCCGACCACGAGCCAGGGCACAACTCAGATATTGCCTACTGATTCGCAACCAGAAACCACGATCTACAACACCAGTGGAACAAGCAACAGTAGCATGGTTCTGCAAGTAACCCTCAGCAGAGGGGCCTAACTTCCCAAAAGTAGACATAACCAAAGGAACCATAGTGGCTCTATTCAAGACATGCTTCCTACTCTTCGCTCTCTCGGCATCACAAAGTCCTCTACAAGGGACGAGGTGCCCCATATTAAAAAAACAAAATTTTGTGCCTTTGTACACTGTGTATCGGCGCTACCGTTGTCCGGCGGGTGCCTCGCAGCCACGGCCTCTGGCAAACTTTTGCCTCCGCAGAGCTGTGCTGCCGGAGGGACGTTTTGGGCAGGGTTATGGCCGGAACCTCGGGAAAAAGAAAACTTAGATCTAAGAGGGACCTGGGGGCCAAAGAGAGGATGTGCCTCAAAGTTTGGCGGAAAAAAAATCTTTTTCGCATACGTACTGAGCCTGCTGGCATAAGCATTACATGCCGTCTAAATCTATGTAGCATGGTACCTACCTCTGCTTGTCACATCATGCCAACGTTGCAAAGCCTCATGGAACGTAAAGTTGCTCAAGGTAAACAAGTTCTGACACTTGACACGCAGCATTCATATAATGTGTTTTGGGTGCAGATACTATCGTATTAGAACAGATATTTACACCACAGCTCCACACCCCGAATCTTGCACAGCCTATTGTCCGCTCCCAATCACACAGGAAGCAAGAACAAAGGTACAGTTGCCTGCGCCCTGCATGTGTTTTTGGATGCAGCATGCAGATGAGCCTCAGGCACATTTTCTAAAATCCATCCCTTGTTGGAGATGGCCAGTACAACAATTTTCGAAAATTCATCCTTTTGAAGGGATGCCAGGAGGTCGTATTTTCGAAAATTTGCGCCCAGTTTTTCACTTTTTCTTAAATCCATCTGCAAATGAGGATATGTCCTCCAAAAAAAGAACACTGGTAGGAATGCCTAAAGTTACCGAGCTCGTGTTGTGGCCCAACCGGTGAATGATACCGGAAGAACTGGATTCATTTTGTGGAGCCTCACGGATTCTGTTTGTGGAGTCTCACGGATTCTGTTTGTGCTGCCTCACGCCTGTTGTTGGACGAGGTTCCGTGTGCACGCACACCTGTGCCTGCAGAAACATCGTCGACACCCGTAGACTAAGGCAACTGTCCGTAGATCTGCATGTGCTTGCGCCATCTAGAGCCTGGCTGCAGCACAACTACATCTTGCTGCTACATACAGGACGTCAGAGCTCTGCAGAGCTGGAATCGCAACACACCTGTGTCGTAACTGTTCGGTGGATATTGCACTAGAGGAAGTTTGTGACTTACGCTCGTATATTTCCAGGGGATACCTCCTGGAGCGCCTAGGCAGGCGGGCGTATATCGATGTCCAAACCATTCTTGCATGGTGTGCTTTTGACTTTCCCCCTCGTCGAATACCCACTCACCTAGCCCAACACAGAAGCGTGACAACATATATTACTAAGCAAGTATTGCATGGTCGGCGGTCATCGTGCCCCGTGCTTCAGCGGCAGTCCGAACTCCGGCCTGTACGGTCAGTTCATCTACATCGACAAGGCGGCCCATCTGCAGACATACAAGCTCATGCACAGCAAATACTGATGGTTATCTATCACTCAAGGGGGGTTGTCACGTAGTGCGCGCGTCCAGAGCTGCTCCACCAGAATGCAGGGGCCTCCATCTGCTATTAGTATCACCATACACCAGGGCTTCAACAGTATATTCTCCATGTGCAGACTGAAATCGCGGAGTTGCACTCTGATGCACAGAGTCACCCCATTGGGCCTGGTCTTGCCCCCATACAAACTTGACTCCTTCTGCTTCACGCTCGCGCTCGTTGTGTTCCTGTATCTTCCATCAGCACACCCTCGAGGCCTACCAGATGTATCAAGTCCACAGGTATACCCACCCGAAGCCACGTTGCGGCGCGAGTACCTGGTTTCTGGTTACTATGTGGACATGGAGTCTATAACTGTCAAAGACACCATCGCGGATGCAGCAACGCAGCAAGTGAATGTGACCATCCTTGCAGCCCATCTTGCTCTGCCTCGACGCCTCGAAGCTGCAGCAGTCCCAGGACTGACCCTTTTAGCTGCAAAGTGCATCTTTCCAGAGGCCGCGCCAGACGGTACAGTCGAGAGCATCTTTCTTTTGCGTGGAGCAGACTCTGCTGTTTCCGACGGAGGGAACGGGGGTTCAGTGGGCATATAGTGTCATTTATGGGACAAGCCAAGCAGTTTACGCACTGCACCTGTGCTGCATATCGATGCACAGGGTGGGAGTGGGGCTGATGGCTCACACGGTGGCAAGGGAGCAGATGGATTTGATGGGACAGAGCCAGTGGACGACAAATGCGATACAAAATGTATCGAAGACGATTGTTGGTGCAAATTCACAGCCGGGAAGAAAGGCGCGGATCCTACTTCAGGAGGGGATGGGAAACCGGGAGGCGCTGGTGGCAATGGCGGAGCGGCAGGAAACCTTACTATTGTGAGCGGCAGTGATCCTGTGAGGTTCAGATATCTTGAGCCTAGTGTTCAAGGTATCGTGGTGCAGTATGCTGCAGCTGGCGGCCGCGGTGGGGTTGGGGGCCTAGGGGGGCAGGGGGGGCGCGCGGGACATCGCAAGGTAACACCGTACCGGCACTATGACAAGTGCCACAGTCAAACAGGCTTTTGGAGCCCACGTGCGCTCCACCACAAGTTGCCTTGACATAATTGCACTGCTGCGTGAACTTCAGCATTGTCCGTGTTATAAAATAGTATTGTGAGCAACATACCGTAGTTCCCCTAAAGGTTGGAAAATGACGTAATGCAACAGGTTTTCACTACCTCGTAAACAATACCGTAACGTTTTTGCTGCTTTTCAACCATCTCCAAAAAAAGCCGTAACGCTGGCTGCTAGACTAGTTGCACAGGAAAACAATTACCATGGCGCTTGAACCTTCGCATTGAGTTCAGAACATCAATGTGCGGTGCAGATTCCCCATTTGCACCATGCAATAATGTACTGTTGCAGCTGCAGCAGTGCATCATTTAATGCACCAATGAAAGCAATTTTCACAGGGGGAAAAGTTTCGTAGCGTCGTGGCTGTGTTAGCAACAACCACCTGCAAAACAATCCGTAACGCTTCCTTGGACTGCTCTTCCACCTGTCCAAAAATCACCGTAACGGGCAAGTCGTTTTTTTTTACCAACCTTTAGAGTAACTACGGTATACATGTCCTGATCCCTCAGCCGGTCCGTACTATGCACACTTCATAATCAAACGCATTCAAGGCTTCTTTTTCAGCGCACAGTGGTGTGCAGACCGGTGCCAGAAGCACTTTGAAATGTTTTATCAGAAGATTGCTTCACCAGGCAAGGTTGGGAGGAGAGGCTCGCGAGGAGTCTCAGGAGGTTCTGGAACGGGAATTCTCGCATCGGCGTCTGACCAAAACACATTGAAGCCAACTTTTGCGTCGCAGGATCATGCACTGTCTCTGAGCTATCTGCTGAAAGGGTGCGATCCTTAATCCCCTGGTGTAGAAACAATGTTTGCGCCATATCCTGGCCGCATACGTAGAGTCTCAGTGACCACCAGCCCCGCATAACGCCAGAAAACCCGATTTTTACTATCGAAATAAGCGAGACTGGTTGTCAGTGACGCAAACGAACATACCCGAGCACCCGTGCTCGTTTCCTGCATTGTAGCTTTATCCACAAAGCGTTCTATCTACTGTACTGATGATTGCCCTGTGCGGAGCCCGTGTGTGTAATCCCTGCGTGCACCTGTAGGAATGTGTATATGCGCATATGGCCCGCATTGACCTATCTCAAGAGATAGTGCACATACCGGTGTTTATATGCGCATACCAGTGTATATCACAACAGATAGTGTACATACCGGTGTTTATATGAAACGGGCAATGAATTCCCGATGCAACTTTCTTGGAGCTTTACAGACCCTCTGTTAAACATGGCCCACATTCGCATTGGACGGAGCGACACCTGATATAGGTTTACAAACCGGAAAGGTAGTGAATAGGCATGAACCCAAATAGCCAAAAGCAACTAACACAAAACATCCACCACTTCACTCGAATGGAATGGAGCGACACCTGATATATTGTTGTGAGATGGTTTCATGAATACTGAGTCTTCATGTGGTATCACGTATCAGTCCGTCAGCCACATTGAATCGCATCTCTGCTGTACGTTATGCCCAGGTTTTTGAAAGCACATACACTTGCACTCACATATCACTTCACTACATGATCCATGCTTTTGAGCTCCCATTTGACATACCTGGCTTTCACCCTTAAGTGTGTATCAAACGTGACACGCTCCGTATGAGTGTTAAACTCTGCACCAGTGTTTCCCGCTCTCGCTTGTTTAGATAGCGATATTCAGAATTTCTGGATCTATTTCTTATACCTGCGATAGAGAAATTAAGCGGCAGTGGGAACCGTTGCTCTGCAATCAGAGGGCCAACTTCAGTGTCCTTGGCCCTCTGCCAAGGACACTGAAGCTTACACGAACAGCTACGTAACGTTTACGACCGCAAAGGCAAATTCAGTGATTTATTTAAAGACATAGCCTACGACGGCAATGCATGCTCTCTCTTCTCGCCCGAGAAGAGAGAGAGAAGGGAATTAAAAAAAATTTCCTTGCCAATATGAAAACCTGTTCGATGTGACATGGCAGGTACTTCACGGACGTGCTACTGGCAGCTGGCGAAGACGAATTGAAGCGCTTTCCACTTTCGGCTGCTGCAAATGCAAGCACCACAGAGGCGCTGGAAATTCTGCCCGTTTTGGGTTTCCTCGCGCCTGCCCAAGCGACTCAAAAAGTGTCTGCAGCTGCACAGTTGCACGGAACATCATTGCAGGCAGGAGCTGGGTACTTTGGCCGCAATTCACAGTCCAGGACAGCTCCTTCAGCAGCGCAGAAACGCCTGGATTCCCTAATTGACTATGCAGCAACAGTGCACTCGGATTTAAAAACATTAAAACCTGACATCAGTGAGCAGGTGCTCCGATCGCTGATTCTCAAGGTCGCCAATGTGGAACTAGACAGCCACGACAGAGGTCCTCCATCGCACACCCTTTCAAAGCAACGTGATGCCTACATATCTGGTGTGAGAGCCATGGACAGAAAACTGAACATAACAGTGAGTGACGTTTACTTTCATCTAGAGGCTGCGGCAGAGGAGCTCAGCGACATTGTTACCGAGGAGCTGCGAGAACAAGTGCTCGCATGCATGCTCGGAGGTATGGGCATTGGTACGGACATTCTGGGAAAGAACCCTTTCGCAGCGTATGGAGACTCAGTTGCACTAGCATCGCATGTTTCAAACATACTACAGAGTGTCGCAGCAACAACTGAATGTGATGTTGCAAGCATCAGTCAGTTGGTTCACCTGATTCAGTCTGGTGGCGAGCTGGGAGGAACCTCATTCCCAGCGATGGTGAACTTCACTAGCACCGATTGGTCCCAGGTTGCAAGCGCCAGTGCGCTCGCAATCATTCAGCACGCTGAACTGAGCTCCAATGAAGCTCAAGTGACTGCGCAGCTGGGCTGCGTGTTTATCAAGCAAGGCTCAAGAGACTACCGTAACCTTCCAGCACTGGAAGCGGCTCTCCAGACGCTTTTCACGTACGCGGGTGCGCGTGTTGACCTGCTCAGTGCCATCATAGACATAGATACAGAGATAGACGCGGTCCAGAGGAGAGCTGACTTGCTGAGCGATGCTGAGAGGAGGCTACGAGATGTCGCATCGGATCCGCGGCAGCGCATATCACTTGCATCGGCAATCGAGGCAGGCCGTTGGAAGTATGAAGATGCTAGGTCCCTTGTGATAGAGGTACGCTGTTACAGCGTTTCTCTTAAGCTTGTTGCTATGAATCTAAGATTCGAATGTTTGCATGTCTTGCAGTTTTCGGCCGCACAGTTTATAGCAGCGACGCCATGCTCATGCTCTCGGCAGTGATCACCAGTCTATTATTTAGATAGAGAAATTCGGAGTTTCTGGGTCAAAATTTTTAATATATGATAGAGAAATTAAACGAGACTGGTGGTCACTGAATTGAGCGAGACTGGCCCCCCATGGAGGGCCGCATCCGTATTCAGCTCGTGACTGCATCAGCTCGTGACTGTCAGCTCGTGACTGCATCAGCAGTCGCGATCGTGTGTTGAGGGGAGTCTTGTGAAACTGGATCGACAGACCTTTCCCGGTTCAGATCCATCATGTCTGACAATGTCCATGCCATTATCAGAAACAGAATCATTAACCTCCCAGAACGAAACATGAACATCAAACACCCTGGTATGTTTCTCTACGTCAGATGCTTCCTGGCGTGTGTTATTTGCAGGCTGCTACTAGTTTTGAGGTGGTCAGAGGTTGCTATGTTTGTCCTGCCAGCTCATTTCATCTTGGGCTTGTAACATGTGTGTAACGTTACAGGCATAACTCCATAGAATGGCTCATGTGCTAGCAAATCATCATATGCCAACTTAGCTCGACCTCGCACAAACGACTTGTAACACGGCTTGTAAGACACATGCATGTACGGCTGGATCTGGCTTTGCATAGCTCAAAAACACGGAGGGCTGAAAGTTCAAGAACACCATCTCTCGATGCCTGATACAAGTATACAAGTGCAGGCACTGTCGGACCTGGCAGCATCTTTCGAAGCAGTATCTTTGGAGAGTTTCAACTCAGAGATTGCTAAGATTGGCGCCTCACGGTTGGATGCCAATGGGCTGTCTACAGACTTAGATCAACTGCTCATTGCCAGAACGAACCTTGAAAGTCACCTCAGGAAAATTTCTTGCCCGTCGGGTCGTCCTGCAGAGCGCTACTATTTCTGGGATATTCCTCTGCATGGTGCAGACGCTGGCACTCTCAAGTCCGGGACAGCTTCGCCGTACACATTCACTGTGTCAATCTTTAAAGATTGTGGTATGTACCATGGAACAAACCCACCGTATCGCCACCAGTGGCCTGGCAAGGACACACAATTGTGCAAACCCAACGCTCACCAAAATGTGCGGCTGGTGAAGGTACGGGCACTCCAGATGAGACTCAAAACGCACACGGGGGATCAAAACCTGATGTTTGAAGGGTGTTGAATCCTTGAAACCTGCATGTATGTGAATGGCATGTCCTGACCCCTGGGAGAATGTTTTCAGCATATGTTTTGCTTATTTATTTGTTGTTTTTCATGTTCAGGAGCATTGGGGCTCTGAAGCAGTTCAGTGGGGCTGCTGTTTCCAGTTCAGTGCCTGTCACTACAAGCGCCACTGTCAGTGATCCTTTCTCTCTCCAGTTCAGCAATTGTTTGAAGAGACCCTGAGCACTTTACATATTGTCGCGAGGCGTTGGAACAGTTGTATTTTCAAACTTCGTCGTGCCTCCCTTCAGTAACCTCAGAAGCATTGTCACCCTCCCTCTCAAGATTGCATCCCTTCAAGACTCTCGACTGTAACATACAACGCTAGCGTACCCATGCCACCCAAATGAAGATTTTTCATTCAGGCCGCAATTGAGCTGCTCGGAGGAAATTGGTTCAAGCTGCCGCAGTCGTACTCGTGGCCACGGGGCTTACAAGGCATCCAGGTCGGACTTCAGCAGCTCGGAACGCAGTACTTCAATCACTCGTCCGCAGGGCACCCTCAAAACCTCCAGTTCGACTCATCCAGGCTTGAAATCCCGACGAAAGACGCACCCCTGCTACTCAGCCGTCCCCAGTTCTCATCTTCCATCTGTGACCCGCAGCCAGGCTTCAACACCTTTGTGAACACGCCCACGATCTGCCCCTCCCCCTTTTCCACCTACTCCCTCACCCTCGGTTCCGAACAAGACCCTGATCTTGATGTGTACCTAGCAACGGTTCGAACTGTGAGGTTTCATGCGATGGTGGCGCACCCATCTTCGTTGTGCGATACGCACGTTTCCACTCCAGCAGCTGACACGCTGCGTTCTCTTGTCCCGATTGGCCGAGGTAGGGATCTTGAAGTGGAGTGATGGAGCGGTGGCAGGGTTGTGACGACGTTGTGCTGTCAGCATGATGCGGAGAATGTCGTGACTGTTGTCACGTGGTTCTGTAGATCAGATGCATATGCATTGCTAGAATGTATAGAACATCAATTTCTAGAATTGATGTTCTGTGTGCAGAGCCGGAAAATGAATTTCAAGACGATTAAAGTCAATTTTACGCCATGTTTATTCACCTCCTTAACAAACCTTCAAGATTGATTGGGCATTTTAAAATTGCAATTGTAACCAATTTTAAAACGCTGTACGGTGAACATTGTGCTTAAAGACTTTAAAGTTGCTTGGAAGCACAGTGCAGCCTCAATCATGACGCGTACCGACAATGTTGAGCGAGCACCATATACCCCGAGCCCCCATGTATATGTCCACCATACATATAATAAGACGTAGCTCAGCACAGACATGCAGCGACGCAGTAACAGCAGGCGGCCATCCCCTGTGTCCCCTAATTATAACATGCCTGCAGGCATGCCTGATCCTGCACCGACGAACCAAGCCGATGAAAAAAGACATAAGGGCCTTTGACATAGTTATATATGTCTGCGGGAACAACACCAGAAGCAGTGTACATGTATGTCACACCTTGGCGTTGTTCGAACCGCCAGCATGCGCACGGCGGTTTCCCAAGCACCTAATCGCTATCCTGAGACTAGCAATGCTGAAAATGGGACATCGTACGTTGGGAGTGTGCGTTTGCGGTATCATCGTCTGCAGCGGTACCTGTTCGCCTGCCTTTGACCGCTGACCATAAAAACGTTTTTATGGTCAGCTGGTGGTTGCGTTAACGCAACCACCAGCACTGAATACACAGGTCGCAGAATCATCATACGTCAGCTGGTATACCAATCGCTACATATAGTGGTAGCCTGGGAAGGCGTCTGCGTGAGTGGCTCCTGCTGCAAGCACTGCATGCATGGCCCCTCGGCTGCAGTGGACCAAAAACGAACTTAAAAGAACAGTACTCTGCAGTTGCTCGAGAACAGCACCAACAGCTCACACTGGAGACCAGGTCTCCCTTTTTTCTGTGCCCCTGTCCACTGTGTATCGGCTCTACCGGTGTCAGGCGGGTGCCTTGCGGCCAGGGCCTCTGGCAAACTTTTGCCTCCGCAGAGATGTGCTGCCGGGGGGACGTTTTGGTCAGGGTTATGGCCTAAACCTCGCGAAAAAGAAAAGTTAGATGTGTAGAGGGCCCTGGGGACCAACCAAGGGTTTTAAGTGATATGGGGATAACGGTTAATTGGGAGCCATGGCATACCCAAGAAGGGCTTCGGCCTCAGCACCCCCGAAGGGGCGAGACAAGTGTGCCCAGGGCACTGGTGGTCGCTGAAGTGGTGCCGGTTGTGAGGGGCAGCTGCGTGCACATGGCCGGGGGTGAGCTGACCCTTGGACATAGGAGGGCTGGATAGGAGGGAACTTCAGCTACATCTGATGACCCCGACCGGGGCGCAAGGCACCATGCAAGTCCCAGCAGGCTTGTCAGCAGTTTAATAAACAAACAAATAAAACTTTCGGGGACTACGCCATACTCAGTTTGAGCTTTGGCCTCAGCGCCATAGTGGCGGAACTCATGCAATTCGTGAAGGGGGAAACCACCAGAGACAGACTCTTTACGCACCCGGCTCAGAAGCTTGAAGAAAAGATGAGAGGTGGCTCTGGCCGGACTTTAGAACCAAGCCGCGAGTAGGATGCAGCCTTGCGACTGGCTGCAACCCCCGATCAGCCGACGAACTCGTGTAGCACATCAACCAAAAAAGTAGATAATCTGCAGTCTACACGTGATTGCATCGGCAATGCCGCCGGAGTAAAACCGGGAAACATACCAGAACAGCCGGTACAGTTCTAGATTGGTCTTGGTACCTATTCACCTTAAACTCAGCCGCGGGCCCGTGAGCGTGAAAGTGCTTCTTACCACGAGATCTCGGTCCGACCAGAGCCACCTCTCGTATTTTTTTCGAGTTTCTGAGCCGGGTGCGTAAAGGGTCTCTGGTGGTTTCCCCTTTAACGAATTGCATGATTTCCGCCACTGTGGCGCTGAGGCCGAAGCTCAAACCGAGTATGGCGTAGTCCCTGAATATTTTATTGGCCCCCAGGGCCACCTTGCTCACCAGCGCACATGTGGGGTCTGCGGCTTAGCGGCGCACGTGTATCTGGCGTAGCTGCGGGGTCTGCGGCTTAGTGTCGCACATGTGGGGTCTGTGGCAGAGTTGCGCACATGGAAGGGGCACGGTAAGTGGTGTCGGGGCCGTATACGTCAGTGGCGTGTTGGTGGAGGGAGTCATGCGCAGGTAGTGTACAGGTATAGGAAATGAGGATGCGGGAAAATGTCAGGCACACATGTGTCAAAGACACGGAAAGTTTGCTAGACAAGAAAGGAGCTAGGGGGTGGCAAAACGACCATGAAGCTGCGGTGGTTCCGAAGAAAGGGTGCCGGAGATGAATGATGGTACGGAAATAGCATTCGTGATGTCACGAACAAACACGGGTTTGCGGACAGTTGTCGGGTTTGCGGATAGTTGTCCCGCGCACAACTGTGTGCAAATGTGGACGTCGTAACCGGTTGTAGAACAGGCGCAGGCGAGTGCACGGTGGGATGGCAAGTACTGACATCAAACGGAAGGAAAGTAATTACATCTACAGAGGTTCCGGGGAGGAAAGAAAGGGTGCACGAAAGAAAAATACAGATGGAAAACAGGCTAGGGTTTTATTTTAGATGTATTTAGACACTGGCCAGTGTCTACAAGTGCGAAGAACCTAATCCCTTTACCCCTTGGCAATTTATCCCTTGGCAATCCCTTTCCAAACGGAATATTAAATCTCTGCCACCGATCCGGAGTAGCACGCCTTTCCTGTTTGGAGTGCTCGCTTGCTTTACTCGTTATCCCCGAATAAATTGTTTATTATCTATTATCATGACGCCCACGTGTGGTTTTGTTTCGTCGTGCAGACCTGCCGACGTGCGCAACTGACTTTGCGTCCAGAGACGGCATCTATGGGCCTAGAAAACACAGAGCTTGCGTTCAACCCTTGCCTGCTACGTTTACATAACGATGCATACACAGGTATGGCCGGAACCTCCATATTATTGTTCATGCATATGGGGTCGTGCTCCACACATGATTCCGGCCGACGCACCAAACACCCGAAATAACCATGCAGGCACGCTGTCTTGTGTGCCCCCCTCGGAGCTCTTATACGTCCTCCGCTACAACGGGTGTCTACAGTATTGTCTGCATATGCTGCTGTATGCTTCCGCGAAGATCAGATTCTCTGACATAGGCGCTACCTACACGTAAACCGACAACAGTTTCCATCACATAGTTTCTTTGACCATGGCAAAACGGGCAGTGATCGTTGGCTGCACATATGCAGGTAAGCACCTTTGAGTTCTTGACAGTGATTGGCAACGTTTTTCCGGCCTTCAGTGCAGCTGCACGCTCTGAAAGGTCCCTTTCTGCCCAAGATCCCGCGGTCGAAAATCTTCCGGGATGGCTTGCACCACAGCTCCATAGCGTGTAGTTTCCTTAGAATGCTTCCAAGAAACATATGTTAGTATATTGTAGCCTGCAAAGCGTGTGTTTGGATGTGTGTACGAATCGGATCCGTATGCGAAGCTGTTCATAGTCAGTAAATACTTGATGAAGGCGAGCGCAGCAGACGCCTCAGCCTTTCTACGTAAGGCATTTCTCACATGAATGAGTTGATCTTGTGATGCAGTTGTTCAGGCACTTACGCCGTGCGATCAGTTGTTCGGTGTTCGAGGCTGGTCGAGTAGAATAGTCGTGGCTCTTGGTTGTTTGGTGGCGATCGCCAAGGGGTGGGCATGTGCACGCACGAAAGTATCCAACAACCCTAGATTTCAGGTCTAATGAGGTGTACCAGGCATCTCCTGCTGGGGCGCTGCAGCTCCTGCACTGTATGCCGTACAACTCGAGGCTCGCGAGCAGTGGCTTCCTAAGTTCAGTCAACTTGCCAAGAACACATCGCCCGCGTTGCCTCTGAAAGCTCAAACGAGTGTTTGAAACTAGTTTTGCATATGTGTTGCAGCGGTGATGTGGTAACCATGTAGAGCGTGGACTGCAGTGGAGCCAAGCACACACACATTTCGGATCGTATATTTCATTGCGTCATCGGAATCCACAGCTTTGGAGTCGCCACCTGTCGCCACTTGACATGCCGCTACTCAACACACGTACACGGGCTCTCATAAATATATCAATACACATGCTCCCACTACCATATTATGGTCACTATGTCTGTGTGGTCATTTTATCCTCTTCTGGTGAAGGTCTGATTTCCCCAAAGGGGTTGCGTACAGCTCATTTTATTGCCAGCTGCGGCTGTGAATTGTTTTGTTGTCTCTGACACTGTTTTGTTGTGCAGAAACTTCCAAGAAGCTGAAAGGCACAGGAGATGACGCCACCTCTATCTCCAAGATGATCCAGGTACGCAGGCCACCTTAGCCCCGCTTGCACATGCATGCCATGTCAGTTGATTACGGACCATGCTGTTTCTCGCCCTCCAGCACTGTGTAGAAGTGCGCTGCTACTGCCAGGGCAACCTAAGCCACTATACACTCCACATGTCGATAGTGTAGATTGGCGTCGAATCGCCATGTGGCCACTCCACATGTCGATACGGCACATTCTTGTCTGGGCCACCTATGCCACTTTCATGGCTCTTGCGAACTAACAAACTAATGTTACAGTAAGAGCTCTTACTGGAACATTAGTTTGTTACTCTGGTACATTTCCTGGTACCAAGCTGGCAGAGCCACATCTCCAGACAGAGGAGTGTTTGTTTTCTTCGAGGCAGGGAAACAGTCATGGAGTTGGGAAAGACTAGTACTGTCAGGGAAGCACTGTAACGTTTCATTATGGGCGGTGTTGCAGGTAACAATTGATACTCCTCCGAGGGTGTATAATTTCACCTTGGTCAGCACGATACAAGTTCATTAATTTGGCTGACAACGTCTGAAAAGTCGTCAAAAACGGCGCCCCCTTCCTCTTGTGGTAAGAGGATCGTTCCCAGGAGCAGTTTATTTTCATTTCCCCTGTTGGATACACGCAAAAGTGACCACGCAAAAGTGACCACACAAAAGTGGCCACAGGTGACCGTCACGATGCATGTGCAGGAGGTACATGGAGTGCCAAAGGAGAACATCACCGTGTTCAGAGAGGGGGGCAAGTACAGCCAGCCGGTAACAGGGGCAAACGTGCGCAAGGCCGTGGCAGATGCATGCGCCGCTTCTGAAGCCGGAGACTGCCTGCTGTTCTTCTTTGCTGGCTGCGGCACACGGGTGCGTGTCATGTGTCTAGAAAGCTTGCTTGTGAGGACATGCTGTCATGTGCACATGTGTCTAGAAAGACTTCCTGCATGCAATTATTTGGCCCCCAGGGCCTTCATCCGGCTAATTTTGTTTTTCGCTAGGTTTCGGACGTAACCCTGCCCTAAACTACGTCACGGCTGGACACATTATTCTATCTGTTTGTGTACATCCGATATCAGAACAACTGTCAAGCGGAAAGCTTTCTTCACCGCCCCTTTTTCCCCAATGATTGAAGCCAGTGCCAATGAATCGAACACCAGGTGGTTCTTTAACAGGACAATTTCAAGCAAGGTAATAAAAACTCCATCTCTTCAACACTCGACGTCGATTTGTGACTATGGATCAAATTACAGCTTTCAAATTTTGAATTTTGGAACACTAGTTTGAATTTGAACGTGCAAAATGTCGGTGCAGCTGCCCCTGCAGCCGAAGAACCCTGAGTGGGCGATGGTGATGGCAGACTATGACATCATCACGCGCGCAGATCTTAACGAGATCTTCTCGGCTTGCCCTCAGGGTGTAGGGTTCACAGTCATCTCCGACGCAGCCTCAAGCCACGCCCTCCTGCCGTACCCAGTCGCCAATGGCGCAGACGAGAAGGTACACCCCCTCCCCCTCCACCATCCTTTTCTACATTTTCTGGACTTATGCCTGTAACTGTACACAGAGTCCTTTTCTACATATCTTGGTACATGAGCCATTCTATGGAGTTATTCCTGTAACTTTACACACCTTTTCCACACAGCTTGCTTGAGAATAGTGGCCTCAGGACGGTTCTTGATGCTTGATGGTACTGTCGTTCCATTCGAGTGAACTGGTGGATGTTTTGTGTCAGTTGCTTTTTGCTGTTCGGGTTCATGCCTATTCATTACCTGTCCGGTTTGTAAAAAATCTGCGGAGATGTGTCAAATACAATGCTGGCATACCCGCCTGGCCAGTTTTTGTACACTGCCGTTCTCGTTGCTCTACACATGGCATGTCTGGTATGATGTACTTGTCTGGCGATATTGTTTATGACTCAGCACCTCACTGTTGCTCGCCTGCCTACCCTCCTTGCCATCCAACACCACCTAAGGCTGTCGAAGGCACCACGCCTACCTACTGTCCTCGCCTTATGAAGAACAGTGGCTGCGTAAGATTGTAGCAACACAAGTTAAAAATACCGTATCAAAGAGCAAACGAACGTCTAGCATTCTGATACTTCCTCATGTTCCAATGTTCTTTCCGATACGACATGGCTACAGAAACCCCTGAAGCCACTACTGCATGCACGCACGCATGCATGCATGCATTTTGACTAAAGCAAGATCTGTCACCCGCCTAGTGTTCCATGCACAGAAGGAATGATTCCAGAACGGTGTGCAGACACGGTATGTGAAAGCTGGAGGGCGTTTCATGTCAGCAGCCAAGTACATCACCGCGTTCAACACGCTGTACCCGGAGGCCAACATGACCAAGGAAACTATCGTTGAGGTGTGCCAATTCCCCCTTCCTTTTCAGACAGTTTTCTTTTTGTTCCATTGGAAAGAAGGGTAGTGTTTCTTGGAAACAAGAGACATGCTGGGTCTCGCAGGTTGAGGTCATGTGAAGTACGGTATTTTTCGATGATGTTTTTGAAATAATATGTATGGTAAATTCAAATTCAAAATCAAGCAGTTGCAGACGGTGAGCATGCACGCAGGTGATGGCAAGCCAGTTCCCAGAGGAGGCAGGAGGGCCTTCAAAGGCTGCAAAGAAAAACCGCCCAGCTGGCGGAGGCGGCGGCGGTGGCAGGCGGCATGCATGGGGCTGGCGCACGCGCTCCGCCGGGCCCATCGGCGAGGGGCAGGAGTCAGATGAGGATGGCGAGGAAGGCGAGGAGGAGGCCGAGGGCGGCCGAGAGAGGCGAGGACGCGACGATGAGGAGGGCGATGCACGCAGGTGGGCGAGCCACCTCCACTTCTTAATAGTTCTCATTCATTTTCCCCCTTTATACGTTCTCTTAAATATAGTGGTGCTTGTCCCACTTTGCCTATTTACTACCTTTCCGGTTTGTATAAAGATTCCGGTGCTTGTCCCATCTTTCTCGCATGGGCATGTGTTTACCGCAAGCTAGCAAAGTTACACAGCGACCGGGAGAGGTCAAGGTCTGTGAGGAAGGATCAGATCGGAGGCAGCAGTTTAGAATACCTTTTTGTTTGTAGGCGCAACAGGCGTGGAAGGGGCGATGGAGAAGAAGAGGAGGGTGAGGAGGAGCCGGTCGAGGAGGAGGCACCTGCTGAAGATTCTGCCGAAGAAGAGGCACCTGTTGAAGAGCCTGTAGAAGAAGAGCCGGTCGAGGAGGAGCCTGCCGAGGAAGAGGTGGTCGAGGAGGAGGCAGCTGAGCCGGCCGAGGAGGCGGCAGCGGAGGAGGAGCCTACAGGGGGCCCTCCAGCCGGCCGCTGGCGCCGCGGGTGGCGCGCTAGTGCCGCTGGTGAGTGTCCTGGCACAATGCATGCATGCATTCTTATCTCCCCCCCCCCCGCATACATGCTGTTTGGGTTGTCACCCTTTCATTTCCTCTCAAGCTTGCAACGCACAAGTATCTTCTGATGCCGGTTCTGCTCTTCAGTGTCCGTGTTGCACTGTTTCTCGGGCGTTCTTCTCGGGCGTCTTTGTTATCCGAGCTGCAATCACATTCGAAAACACGGTCCTGTTCATTGTATGCGGTACCGTAGTAGCTCACTGAGGGGATGTGCTGCCACGGCCACTTTGTGTTGTGTGTTTTAGTTTGGATACAGAAGGAACTGTACGTGGGCCACTGAAACTGTTCTGGAGAGACGTCCGTGATGGTGCTGTTGTGCCTTTCGTTTGCAGTGGTGGTTCTTTTGTGTTTGTTGCTTGGGCTAGTTGGGTTCATGCCTATTCACTGCCTTTTCGGGTTTTTTTCAACTGACACCTTTCTTGGTGGCGCTTATCGTTCCTGGCATCTGCGACAGGCTTGGTGAAGCACAGCAGACACTGAAGCAACTCGCATCAGTCTAATACTTAATGCATGCAT
Source organism: Ulvella scutata (assembly GCA_032359135.1). NCBI lineage: Eukaryota > Viridiplantae > Chlorophyta > Ulvophyceae > Ulvales > Ulvellaceae > Ulvella > Ulvella scutata. The sequence continues at coordinate 18,301 of JAUMHD010017967.1, forward strand.
TCATCCACCTGTAGACTCTAGTGGAGCACTGTAAAATGAGCATGGCACAGGCACTCATGCAGTTCAGCAAGTGACAAGTAATGCATGCAGGGCCACTGGGCGAGGGTCGCGAGCGTGATGACGATGAGGAAGGCGAGGATGAGGGCAGAGGCCGCCGAGAGAGGCGAGGACGCGACGATGATGACGGCGATGCGCGCAGGTGGGCGAGCAGCATTCTAAGTGTCTGTCAAGCATGCATGTTAACCCCCACGTGCACATGCACACAGTGGACTCACGTTAAACATAAAATTGACGCGGTTCGTTGGCAAACCCAGGTGGCCAGATTAAAGAGAATGTGCTGTAAAGGCAGCATTCCAGGTGCCTGAAATAACGCAAGTTCAAGAAGACGTTTCAGGCGAGGTCGACAAGATGTTTCAGTCGAGTTTAACAGGATGTTGCACCGTAACCAACAAGATTCTCAGCTAGGTTGGCATGCGATGATTTGCTGGTACATGAGCAATCAAATGGCGTTATGCCTGTAACTTCGCACACAAGATGCTCAGCTAACTGTAGTGCTACCGCACAGGCAGAGGCGCCGAGAGAGGCGCCGTACGGAGGGCCGCGACTCCGGCTCTGAGGAAGACTGTGAGGATGACTGTGAGGAGGGCGAGGAGGACCCCGCGCTCGACGGCAAGCCCGCTCGCCCGCCTGCGCCGCAGGCTGATGGCCCCCCTGCCGTCGTCAAGCCCCCTGGCCGCCGTCCCAAGCCCGATGCAGAAGCCGAGGAGGATGACGAGGCAGAGGTGTGGTTGATGCTCATACTGTCTATCGCACTTATTCAAAACGTTTTGGTACTGGTTAAATGGTTTTGTTTTTTCAAACACGGCGTTCCAGGATGTAATAAATTCCGCTCGCATCGTGCTTTGACCTCCTATAGGCTATATCCTGCTAATACATGTAGCATCACTACTGTATGCATGCATCAGATTTCTGCACTGATCATATTGGTTTCGTAACACCTCCTGACCTGTGTGTGGTGCTGTTCACATGTGTGGTTGTGCCTTTTGTTGCTTTGTTGACCCCCAGGGTCTTCCTACGGGGATATACAGTTTCATAAAGTGTTTTGTTCGTTTACACATGTGTGGTTCCTGTTCCTTTGTTAGGTCTTTTTATTCCTGCGTTTTCTTTTAGTTTTCGTTCTTGCGTAAAGTGGTGGATGTTTTGTGTTAGTTGCTTTTGGCTATTTGGGTTCATGCCTATTCACTACCTTTCCGGTTTGTAAATACAGTTTTCATTCTTGCGTTTTCTTCCTGTTTTCATTCATATTTCTTTTCTTGTTCTGTTTATTCCTGTGTGTTTGTTCGTTCTCTTTTCATTCTTTCTTTTCATTTATGTTTTTTGACGTGTTGTGGTTCTTTCCATGATTCAAGTCACGCATGCCATGTCTTCTTTGCACCCGTATGTTTTAAATACCTGTTCTGTGCGAAGCCGAGGTGCTGTAATGTAACTGAGCATGCATGCAGGAGGAAGCGACTGGGGATGAGACTGCATATGAGGAGGACCGTGACTGGCCCGCTCCTGTGGACGAGAACGATGACAAGATCAGGCCCCATCAGGGCGTCTTGTTCTCTGCTGGAATGTTCCGGTATGTTCCAACAACTTCTGACTTTAAAAAGTGTCAACTTTTGTTTCCATCGTGTATATGCTCAGCATTTCCATCGTGTATAGCACAGCTCAGCACAGCCTCTCTTTCAACTGGTTGTCTATCTGGTTGCAGACCAAAACTGCATGAAATACGATACAATCCGAAACCCTGCAGCTGTCGTGCCTCAAAATCCTGAACAGTTGCGGCCCGAAAACACCAAAATTGTTTCAGGTCATTCGTGCCGGACCAAAAGGCAGGTGGCGCTTTCACGAGGGCACTTGTAGCCGCTGTGCGCGCGGCCGCCGAATCCGACCCAGACAGTGGAATCTCCAACGTTGACCTCATGGGCGCCATTGAAGCTACCCTGGCTGAGGGGGCCTTCAAGATGACCCCCACTCTGTGTGGTTCTGACTCCCGCGTCGCCCGGCCTTTCTTCCAAGTGTAATGGGCTTCGTCCAGGAACCTTCTTCCGGAAACCTTCTTGGTCATTTGAATGAGGGCTAGGGGTATCTGTGGGGGGATGACATTGATGCCGTTGCCGTTGCGCTGCATTGGGGTGCGTGATGTGGGGGGTTCAGGGAGGAGGTGCTCCGGGTGGGCGCGCTGCTCATCAGAATTGCCTTGCTAGAGTTAGTTCGAACAATCTTGCATGTTCGGGACTTCTTCTTAGCTGTGTGTGTGCCCTCACAAGTGGAGCTAAACTAGTGATCACGGCTGGGAGCCCTCAGTTGAGACATCAGAACCCCCCCCCCCGTCACATGTCTATATTAGATACGTCTAGATGGCTACATTAGATGCGTCTGGAAGTTTCAGTGTGTGTGGCGGCTGCCATGCGGGGGTAAACGAACTGGCGCACGTAGTGGCGCTGTGTGCACCGTGTGTCAGTTGTGTAGTGTGCGCATTGTCGTACGGTGATGCATGATCAGAGAAGCTTCCGGACACTTCTCGCTTCCGTCGGTGCGAGGGGATTCAGATCTGGTTGTTGGGATATGTGTTTGTATATGTGGTGCGTGCAGTGAGTGAATTGGTTATTTCTGAGGTTGGTTGTGGGCGTCGACTGTTTGGGGTATTAGAATTGGACCGAGCTCGGCCGAGGGGGTTCAGTTGGTGGGGTACGTGGCCACAACCACGTTGCCCTCGAACCACGGTTGGGATTCTGGGCCGGCAAGGTCTTGCATAGCTCTCTTGGTGTTGGTATTAGATTGCAGATGGAATGATCACATCGACATAGTTTTCGCAGGTTTGTGTGACGTGGGAATGGCGTTGTAATGTGGTTGGTTTAACGGGAATGGAAAGTTGGGTTGGATACACATATGAGTATTGCATGTACCGCCTTGCTGCCGTATTCCTGAACCATACAGTTTTGGCGTTCAGTTAAGGCTCTACCCTCCTCATTAAGTACGTAGCCTGGGTCAGATCGACGAGACAGTTTCACGCGCGATGCAAGAGTAAATATCAATTTTCTCAGGGCAAGAGTTGATACAAAAACATGCTTATAAACATCGTGCCAATCCCAAATAAATCAATTAGACCTGGAGTCATAGAAAGGGTCGAAACATGGACGAACGCAAGCGCTTCATGCTGTACTGATCGCATCCTGATCGAACTGCGATCCTGATGAGCCGCCCACTTCCTGTCTGGCGCACCAACCTGCCCACGCGTAAGTTGCATCGAGTTACACCTGACCACTCGTACCACCCTCGCTGGCACGCCCATGGATCGCGCCACCAATGTCCGCCTGGGCCTGGCCCTCCTACACCAACACACCGACGACCTGCTGCAGCGCCACATGTGCAGGCCCGCTTCGGCGCTCGCCATTCCATGAGATGCCACAGGGTACTTGGTCGCATCATTTCACCCAACAATCGAACTAACCACACGTTTGGCACAATTGTCATAGCAGATCGCGTGTAGGAACCGCATGGGGGGTACCGAGTGTCCGCCACGCAGCCCGCCTGCAACAGCTCGAGGCGATGCCGCGCCCACCACCCCTGCCTCCACTCCCCATGGGGAGGGCGGCGCCCCACCCCAGGCGCCGTCACCTCTCGCTCAGCCTCCGGTGCAGTCCCCTATGATCAGTCCCCTACCCCGCAACACAACGAGCCCCACTCCGCCCGCTTCCCCACCAGTGCAAAGTCTAGAGGTGATACAGAATACACACTAATATGTAATGGGATGATTACACCGGTACCAAGAGATCAAGGTAGCGAAAAGACCTGGAACTCCGCTAGGCAGCACTCTAAATGCCCGCGCTCACCCACCCTAGCCCGGAGGACTTCATAAATAATCCAACTTGTGTGATTTCTGGACGGTGTGCCGCTCCTGTGTGTTCTCGCTGCAGGCACATGTGCGCATGCTGCGGCGGTAAACATTGCGATCACTGGTGCCGAGTTGGTGTGAGGCGGACCGCACCCTGTGTCACCAGGATGCATGATAAATATACGTCATGCATGAGCATGACTAAATCGCTTTAACTAGGCTCTACTCCCAAAGAGTGTAAAACATAACAACCAGCAGCCTCCCCTCCCACCAGGCCGGCCCACACCTCACGCCCCACACCTGACTCCGCCACGAGCGAACAGCCCCCCTCCTTGCCCCCACTCACGTAACCCCTCTCCCAGCACGCCCAGCGCGCCCAGCCCACCTCCTCCTCCCAATCTGCAGCTATGCTCTCCCACCACACGCAGCCCGCCCACACCTAAACACTCCCCCAGCCCCCCCCCGCACAGCCAGCCCCCGCCCAGCCCCCCCCACCATGCCCCCTCCCTCCCAGCACTTCCCACTTCACAGGGCCTTCCCTACAGCCGGCATCAGCCACCAGGATTCGACGCCGTCGCATCCCTGCCAGCAAGCATGCGTGTCTACAACGCCCTCCACTGGCAGCACTTCCCCCCAGAACCACTGATCACCAGTCTCGCTCAATTTGTTAGGCCAGACACCTAAAAAGTAGCCCCAAGCATTCATAAATATTGTATGTAACGAAGCGACACTGGTGATCAATGCCCAGAACCCCTCAGCCAGAGACCCTTGGATGACGGCCCGGACTGCCCACAGCCCCTCCCGGAGCGCAGGCTCCTCTCCCCCACCACTGCCCCGCTACACCGTTCGCCGCAGTACCATTCCTGAGCGGGGAGATATCAAAGCTATGTACATGTTCCCTGCACGCAAGGCAATGATCTTGGATTTCTCTGGTACTGGCCCCTGTACAGACACATATGTCGATGCCGCAGGCAGTGAGGGCGGCGCTGCTGCTAAAAGGCGCGACGCACAGAAGTGTTCCCACTACAATGGCGCCCTCCAGCCCAATGCATCTTCCCGCATCCCCATCGTTCTCCTCAATCGTCAAGTTGTTGGCAGGCAGGGTGTCCTCGTTGGCCATTTGTTGAACTTGCTGGCAGACCTGGCTGCTTCCACCGTGCGGTGGACAAGCGCACCTTTGCTGACCACGCGTGGCGCGAGCTCGCCACCACCACCTGCCGGAGCAAGCATGCCACAGTGTACATGTACGCTACTGGCATACATGCGCACGTGGGCCCAGCAAGGCCCTCCTACTGGGCCTATCCGCTCCCTCGGCGGACACAGCTTCCACTTGCGGCGCCTAAGCGCCCCCCCGCCCCCCCCTACGTGGCCCCGCATCGTCGCCCCCGTCTCCCCTACGCCGCTGAGCCACAACAACCCCCATGCCACTACCCCGTCGGCGCCATCCCCGCCACCTCAGCCTCTCCCTTTGGCCCCAGGGTGTACACCCGCCCCTTCCACCCCATAGAAAAACACACTTGCTAATCGGGAATCACGCAGTACCCAAACAAGGCTTCGGCCTCAGCACCCCCGAAGACAATGACAAACACCCCCGGGCCACACGGGACCACGAAGGCAAGTATAAAGGCTGCATGGAGCGCCGCACATAGATAGCTGCTAGCTCCGTGAGATGCTGCTCACGTTTCCTGGGTGCCTCTGGCGCGTGCATGTAGGTGCGAATCAGCAAGGAGCCGGCAGGAGACCACCACTAGCCACTGGGCGACAAACCATGGCCCAGAAGACGCGGAGGACAGCACGAGAGAGCAACTGAGCACCACATCCAGCGGGAGGACCCATCAGTGGATCAGCAGAAGCGAAGCTGTCAAGAGAAGAGGGCTGTGTGACACCGCTGCTGCGGGTGGATGATGCGTGGCCAGTGGTTGGTTCCTAGTATCCCAAAACATACTGCAGTGGTAACATGCTGTTTTATTCTAGTTTCGTTCGTTGGTTCCTCGTGTTAGCCGGGACGGCTGAAGGAAAATAAATTCGGCTCAACATCAAATCTGTGCGGCCTTATGCAGGCTGTCAGTGTGTAGACAGGAAGGATTTCCATCAGCTGAGTCTTCCCAGGCCTCAAGGTCATCACGAAGAAGTTATATATGTATTCAGAGGTCTGAGATACACGTCGGCAGCTCCGTTTTCGCAGTTCTAAAATTGAACTTGTGTGGAGGATTTGAACAATGCATCTGCTGTGCATGTACAATTGCATTCAAATCTCCAGCCATGTACGGGCGAACTGCTGGCACTTCCTTGCGATACATAAGGAAGGAACGCTGTTGGATTCAGTACGTAGAGTGTAGGCGTGCTCCTGGAGCCCTGTCAACATCCAGCTTGAACGACCGGTGATGAAATAGGCAAGGTGTGCGGAGTAGAGAGACCTCACATTACAGGCAAGCAGGTTGAAAATTGGAGAACTTACTATTACGAGCGGTTGACGGCCTGGAATCCATTTAAGGAGCTCACGATGCCGGACAAAGTGTCCCTGTTCTCATGGCAACATTCAAGTGATCGGCATCCGCGCAGTGGGAGGCAGCGTATTCATGAATTTGCTCGCGACGCACACTGGAAGTGGGTGAGTGCTCTGGGTACAGACATATGTTGTCTGGAACGATGTGGTGTTGCAGCGGAGAAGCACAGTCAACACCATCAGCATACAGGTCGTACTTGATACAACATATTCTGTGTGCAGATTCGCAAACTTGTTAATCAGGGCGTAAGCGTCAACGTATGATCCTATACTCTGTGCACCTGATAGCTTGACCCATTGTCCCAATATTCTGTAGCTGAAAAAACAGCAGATATGCAGACTCTGGACAAGTTCGGGTACACAGCCTTGCATCATGCGGTGTTGTCCAAAGATCTTCAGACTGTCATTATGTGCCTACCAAGGAAATCCCCCATCGGGGAATACACAGCCATTGATCATGCAGCACGAGACAGTCGCACAGCACTGCATGTTGCCTGCAAGCTGGGTCTGGATCAGATAGCTCATGCAATCGTGGACTATGCTCAATGGATGGTGTGCCTCAGAGGCTGCTTGCAATAATGGAATGTTGCACGAAGTGCGATGTTAAGATTTCACTGAACGGAAACATGTCACTGAAATGCGGTGGTCACGAAGCCTCTTCACAGGCCAAACAGAAGACACATGCGCTGCAAGCTTCAGATGCAGGTAGTTATTATGCTGTTGCAGCTGAACGTGGAATACAGGCATCCCTACATGCGGGCTTTGGAACATTGGGAGTTGGGTGAGAAGGGCCATGGTCATGTGTTCACCTGAAAAACTTACTTGAAAACCCCAGGTGAACGTAAATACAGGAAAGCATTGGGAAATTGTGGAATCGAGAGTTCACTTCAAGCAGCACCGCTTCCCCTGTTGCACCGGGACAGCACAGAAAGGATCCAGGGCTTGTGTTGATTCCCCAGCGTAACATAGGAACAGCATGTTACACATTCCAACACATTTGCACATTCCTACAAATACATGCTTTCGTCAACATATGCTACGCCACCATGCAGTACTCTGCAACGTTTGGGGGTTTCAGTGCACATGACACATCACATATCACATATCAACACTTTCCAGATCACAACATAAAAAACTATTGTTTGAAACCTTTCGCTCATGCATATCATGATCAATGGCTCAGCGCTGCATTTTTCCTGGCACTCTGACCAAGCCGATCAAACCTGTCAAACATGACAACAATGTAACACAGGGATAATTCTTCAGGAAGGTACGGAGATAGCATGATGTTATTGTTACTAACAAATTAGCCTTGATGATCAGTGATATGGGGGCATACATATGCGTAGGCTTTGTTCGCCTCGTGTGTGGCCCCTGTGTATTGTTCGCAAGCTTTTATCCTCTGTACATTCTCTGAACATGCACTGGTCATAATATCTGTCTACTTGGGGTTTTACCAAAGTGTATAGAGGTACTGATTTTGTAAAGATACTTGCTGTGAACATGTAATGCACATGACATCAAACCAACCCTCGAGCTTCATGGGTGCAGGTGTCAGAAGGGATCATGCAGATATGGGAGCGTGACGCAACGCTCAATGCAGTAACAAGTGACGGGAAGACCGCTCTATCGTTTGCCACAATTTCCGGGGCGCTGCAGATTGTCAACTTTCTCAGCTGCACCCCTGGAGTACAGGTCGACAAGCCCGATCGAGTGGATGAGAGCACTCCTGTGCACTGGGCTGGTGTGTTGCTCCTTCTAAATAGGCTCTGCCATCGGCTGCCTCATGTATTATCAGCCTTGCTGTTTAAGTTTGCCCATATGCTGCCTTTGTAGTTCGCAAAGACAACCTTTTTGCAGAATACACGAGGTGTGAACAACGATTAATTTTCATCTCTTGTACAATACAGGAGAGTGCGAGTTGTGAACGGTTGGCATTTGCAGGCCGCAAAACAGTGAGTAGGAAGTATGTGGGATTCAGGCAGGGTCTACATTATTCTTGTCATCATCACGAAAACTGCTGCTGATTTTCCTCAGCAATTCACTTTGTGTGCTATGTCCGATACCCTGTACCTCTAGGTTGTTTCCAATTCGTGTACGACTAATGGAAGATCCTCAGCGGTTTCTATTCGCGTTTTGGTTTTTGCCAAACCGCCTGTCTACCAGTAACTTCCAAGCCTGCAAGGATGCATGACTGAGCATCACCCGCCGCTTGAATTCCAGGGCAATGTACGCTAAAGGTCATGGCAGCTTCATGTGCAAGTGAGATACATGCCTTATTGCTGCCGCCAGGGGACATATCTCCCTGAACTTACAGTGATCGTCGAGCTTTCACATCAAGTGATACAACTGTGTGCGTTGGGTGCAGACCGCCTCTACGACTCAAACTCTTTGAGATTGCTCATTGCAGCCGGAGGAGACGTTGACAAGAACAACAGAGTCGGACAGAAGCCATTGGGAAACCTGGACATGCTGCAGGAGTACCGTGGCACCCCATTGCACGATGTCAAGAGCTTCAATGCCAAGAAGTTCAAGTTTGAGGTCAGATCTACCTTCGTTGATGAAAGATACAAGAACGTTAAGCTGTTCATCTAAGAGTTGGTGCTAAGGACCGGCGTTTCAGGAGCACGTGTAACACAACCGCAACCAAAGCTGCATACTTCACTGAAACGGGTCCAAGCTACATCCCATGCCAATCTGAGCATCCACTCGCCTCTTCATGTTCAGAATATCGTGTTCAAACACAACGGTCCTTCTACAATCTGATATAGCAGTCATCATCTATCACAATTGAAGCACAGGGCGCTGCAGGGTCAGGTTATCAAGTTACATGGTCAGGTATGTACTCAACATCAACTGCAGCAATACAGCCACACCAAGGCTATGGCGCATCACCAGCAGCATAATTTACTACAAATATTTAACTTGCTGCTGCAGCAGCTGCTGCATTAGCTGCTTCTGTAGTAGCTGCTGCAGACTTGATCATGCCTGTTCTGCGCGCATACTCAAAAATCCCCCCAGCATCAATCACAGGCGCCGCATCCCCCAGTGGCTTCATGTCAAACTCTTCTCCAGTTTCAAGTTTCCGGATCTTGTTGTCCTCCATATCAACCTCTACTTCTTCACCGGTGGTGAAGTTGTCGACTATTCGTGTGGGGGTCTCACAGGGGTAGAGCTCCCCTGTGGAAATACAATTTCTGAAGAAGATGCGGGCGTAGGACTCTGCCACCACCACCTTCGTCCCTGAATATGAACGTTTCAACCCTAAACTGTTTGCTGTAGGCACTGCAATCACATCAAGAGGGGAATAAACCCGTATGTCATGACTACACATCCTACACAACATTGCCTTTCCTGAAGTGACCCAGCATTACCGCCACAAGTGCACACACAGAATCATACTCGAAAGCTTCATATGGCATGCATTACCAGTCTATGCGGAACTTGGTCAGGCACATATGCTGCCTGAACACATGCACGAACGTGTCTCATGATTCTTCACTCCTAAGTGAGCTGCACATTTAGGACAATTGTGGTAACTTGCAGGAACTCACTTCCTTTTGTTGAGCGAGAGTACGCAATGCACCCACACGCAGTAATGTGGGCAAATTTGAGGGGAAGACCCACACCTGATGCGCCCATAGAAACAGGGGCGTGCTCTCTGGACGAGCCGCAGCCAAAATTGTCACCCGCAATAATGATTGGATACTCTGTTTTCATGTTTCCCTCGGTGATGTACCGTGTCGGGTACAGCTCGGTTGGCAGGCCTATCATTGCATAGCTTCCAAGCTTCTCGTACTCGTCCGGCTGCACGCAAGTACAAACCAAACCATCACAGCAAAATAGACGTTGTTACTAGCATGTCTGTCGGGCCAGAACCCAGGGTATTCTCAAACTGGAAGCGTAGGAGGAACGCGCACCTTTGACGGGACAAGAGTGAGGTACTCCGCTGGAATGATCTGGTCGGTGTCGATGTTCTGCACCCACACACACTTATGAGAAGGTTCTGCAGTACTTGCAGCCATTTGCGTGCGGAATAGTGATGCATCGTACATCCTGGCAAACGAAAACCTTCCCCCTCAGTACTCGCTTGTCGCCCTCGATTTTGCTGAACTTTGCTGCAGCTGCAGCGACTTGTCGTCGAGGGGTAGATACACGGCAAAGTGGAGTGCGCTGAGTGCGTGGTTGCGTGACGGTTGATGCCATTGCTGCTTGGATCTTTCAAAGGAACACAGAGCTCAGAACGAAGACTCTAACAGACGTTTGCAGTACCAAGACAGCTTTCATAATTATCCATCGGCACCATTTATACCGTGACTTCGTGTTTCGATACTTGTGCTGTAGAGACAACGCATTCACTACAACTTCTCGTTGCTTGGTGGTTTGCTGTGGGGAAGAAGGCGTATGGAAGGTCATGTATCCCTTGAGCCCCCGCCGCCATGAGAAGGCGGCGAACTGGAGCAGCATGTCCACCACCTCCGGACAAGCAACAGAACCGAGCTTCAAACTCCTCTGAGATCCACAATCAACCTCTTTCGCCTGTGGTTCATCGTGCCGACCGGGCTTCGTGTTGATCGTGTCACTAGGTCGTATAGTTCAAGATGCCTGCAGGACACGGTCTACGCTCACGAACCAGGGATCTCTTTTCCAAGGGATACCGCAAGAATGGCGTTATCCCTCTCACAGATACACTGCGCGTGTTCAAGATCGGGGACTTCGTCGACATTAAGGTGAATTCGGCAGTGCACGCTGGTATGCCTTTCAAGTGGTATCATGGCAAGACTGGCGTAATCTGGAACGTCACAAAGCGTGCGTTGGGAGTGGAAGTGAACAAGCAGGTGCGGTGATAGCCAGTGCATTGTCTGATCAATGTTCCATGTCTGTTTTGTCTTCCACTGGGAGTCATCTTAATTGGTAGTCAGTTTTCACTTGCAAAGGCAAATAACTGCTTCTTACTATTCACATCTGGACTGTTGTCATCCGCGGCGTCAATCTAGTGGCGGTTTGGCAGCCACTCTGGTGCTGGTGGGATGGCTGCTCGTCCTGTGGCAGGCCAAAGTAGCTGCAGTTCGATGCTAAAACGCCGCTGTTGTTCAGGTTAACGGCAGAATCATGCGCAAACGTATTCATGTCCGAGTGGAGCACATTGTGCCATCTCGATGCAGAGAGGACTTTCTCAAACGTCGCACTGAGAACGAGTCCAAGAAGAAAGAGGCTAAGGCAGGCGGAGGTACGCACACTGCCACATTTGATCGTTCTTATGTATCTTTAAGCTACTCCATCGTTTCTGTACCCATTGATCAATTGCAATGCTCCATGGTCCAGAGCTGTTGCAGTCTCATGCACTGCGCACTGCCACGATCAAACGTGCTCTTGAAAGGAAAAAATAGCAACACAATTCATTGATCGTTGTTTCAGTTCACACCAAGCTGAGAAGGAAAAAGGATTTGATTGACAGAATCAGATAACCTAGAAGACACCATTAACTACACTCAGCAGCACAGGCTCAACAATGTTTCTCAGCTTGTTGCTATGGATGGTTGACAAGTTTCGTGACAGTTTAAGTAGTGATCGAATCTTGTGCAGCATTGCACATCCGTTTGAACCAGCCAACTGATGTAAGACAAGTCCACTGACGATCACATAACCATGCAGTGAAGCTGGATCGTTACGATCTTAGGCGCAGAGTAGCAGAACCTCGGGCAGGCTTCACTCTTCCCAATGTCACCATGACCACAGTGGCCCCCATCCCTTACGATGTGCTCAAGGAGGGCATTGTTACATAGATGCGATCAGCAGGTGCCCCAGCACGTCATCTCACGGTACGGTGCTCATACTGCAATTGCGGTCTTCAAATCATTCTACAGCATGCTGCACATACTTCTGTTGCCATCTGCATTGCATCGCGCACCATTTCAGAGCAACCTAGACCTCCCAAACCGAACAGAAGCATACCCTTGATAGCCTGAGGTCCCAAACAGTGTGGCATGGAGCTGCACATGCAGCCCTGAAGCCTCTGTGGCTCAGTGTCTAGTTCTATAACTGCTATCAGTTCTATGAGTACTTTCAGTTCTAGTTCTACTCCACTGTGTCTGGTTCTATTTGTTCTTTTGTTGTAGTTCTGCTGCAGAAACAGCACTAGCTCGAACGCGATATACGTTAATTTGACTGACAGTGGCTGACAATCTTTCACTAACGATCCCCCTGGAATCACTATGCAACATGTACACAGCAGTGTCTCGATGTACCAGTCACCAAGAGCCAACAGTTGTCGACAGGGATAAACCAGAAACCTGTATGCTGAACCCTTTTTTGTGCACGTTTGCGCACAGCACTATTGGCCGTATCAGAGTCGAGTCAGGAGATTGTCAAGGAGCGGTATACTGAGACATAACTGTACTCGGTTTCTTCACGTCCGTGGAATCGTCACTTGTTTATTTCTTTCAGATGCTACTTGTGTCTGATTCCTTCTACTGTGCTAGGATGTGTTTCGACTGCCACTCTGGTACTAGTGTGTGTATCTGTTTTTTCCTTCGAAGTTTTACAAACAGGAAACGGAGTGAGTAGGCATGAACCCAAGTAGCCAGAAGCAGCCAACACGAAATATCCACCACTTCACTGGAACGGCACAACAGCACCATCACGAAAGTCTTTGCCAGTAGCCTGGGCCAACAGCTATGGTAATGGCGAAACAACTTCCTACAGTTTGAAACAGAACTTGATGGAACACACTTCAAACATGAGTCAGCAATCTAGAAAGCAACCTGATGTCTAAAGAGTTCTGTTCCTTCTATTCCTCTCCAAACACTTCACGGCAATACGTTGTGGCTCTGGTGCTGGTTATCATCCACCTTCCCTGCCTTGGGTTCTTGATTTCTGAAGAGTGGCTTGTGCTTGCTCCCTTGTCGCCTTTGCAGGTGGTCATGTATGGAGAGTATAATTCAAACATAGGAGAGCCACGTGCATACATGACCACCTGCATGTGGGAGAGCCGCATGCAAGTGGTCATGTATGCATGTGGCTCTCCCATGTTTGAATTATACTCTCCAGTGCTTCACCTCCCCTACATGGGTTTATGCCTATTCACTGCCTTTCCGGTTCCCCCAGCATTCCCACAGCATGCAGCTTGGATCTGTGCACAGTGAACCAGGCACCGCCATGCATGTGCAGCCACACATGGTATACTTACATGCGGGCATGCCGCCTGCCATGCAGCCAGTAGGGTTTCAGCGTGTGCATATTTCGCTTCACACAAACTCACCACTGCACCACCTCCAGTGCTGGCGGTGTAAGACTCAGCACACAGTGTGGTAGAGCTTTACCCCACCGCACCATGAAGCATGCATTAGGATCGCACACGTTAAAACCCGAGGCTTCGGGATAATGCAGGGACTTATATACTGAAAGAGATGAACACAACTGTGAACACTGTGTTGGTCACTCATGCATGCTACAATTAGACTCAATGAGGGCCGGAAATCATGACCTCTACGTGTGCATTGTTGACTCACCTGTCACTGCAAAGGGTTTCTTTGTGGGAGATGCACCACGGCAAAGGGTAAGGCACGACTTCGTTGCATATGCTCTGACTATGCGTGCTGTGTATACGAATAACATGACCTAGCAGCTCTGTGTTTTTGCAGGCCTCCTGGGCGGGCACCTGTGGCAAGCCGCTTGTGGCCGGTTGTCTTGGCTAAACGTACATATCGCCACATGTACGTTTTCGGCGTATGGCACCGTGGCGCATTTGAGGGGTTCGTGCACAAGATCACATCAAGTTTGAACAGGGGGTGCACAGCCGTAGCTGATGGTGTGTGGGCATGCTGGTGGGGGATGTGTGGGGGGCTGCTGAGACGAGACTCTGGGTGTGGGTTTGTGGGGGCTATGAAGCTGCTCGTAGTGTCTTGTAACAGCTTGGTACTGTGCCTGGCATCTTGCCTCTGTGAAGGCCGTGTTCAATGAGCGCCATTGGTGAAATGACATCGATGGTGGTGAAATTACAGTTCGACTTTGCGAGGGTCGAAAATCTTGACCTCTACCAACACAACACCCCCCAGGGAGCACGCAACACACCAAGGCAGAACAAACCAAGCAACCAGTCACCGCGGGAGAGACAGCGCCAGACATCTTCATACAAGCACCACGTTGAAGTTTAAACTGTGGCAACACTCGACGCCAGCTCGACAGCGGACGTGTGCACACGTCCGCTGTCGAGTTGGCGTGGAGTGTTGCAACAGTTTCAGGAACTGTGGAAACCGGAAGCACTGGAATAGACGCAGTGTCTTGAATTGTTATGACAGCACACATATACTCATAAGACTGCGCCCCTTGATACAGCGCCTCTGTCGACGCATATGTTAGCTGCACATCACACATAATCTCCGTGCCGCGCCACTATCCATGTAACTTTCACATAGTCCCAATACCTCAGCACAGCTGTTGAGCCCATCATCCGCACTACAAAATCAAAATACCACAGAACGGGCAAAAACCGCCGCCGCGGTTTTGGGCCCAGAGCTGCTGTCCACGTGCCCCCACCAGGCACCGCCAGGCGCGTTGTACAATCACACAAAGTGCACAGGCCGAGGCACCCGTAGCTGTAACAAGTTTACCATGCAACAAGCAAATGTACGCAAGCACAATGCCGCGAAACACAGCACAGGCGCTGCCACAGCAGCAGTGCTGCTGCAGCACACACAAGAAACGAGCAGCGCCGCAGCGACAGCACCAAGAAAGCAAGGATGACGGCACACGAAGATTACTGGCACGCAAGCAGCACAGAGCAGCAGCTACACGACAACAGGACCGGGGGCAGCCGGCTTATGCAAAACTTTAGGAAACTGCCTGGAGTACTCCGGCCGAATGTTGAATTTTGGGTCTAGTCACCTAACAGAGAACAGTTTATTTGACCTGGAGGTGCCCTTGGAGAAACATTTTGCTCTCATATTCGATCGGAGTGTTCAATTCTGAGCCAAACCCTGCAAGTATCCGCAGGCGCAGCGCGCGTACGGTGTCGCGCTCCAAAGGCCAGGCAACAATTGCAAGTAGGGAGCAGCCAACAATTGCCAGTGGCCGCCGGAAGCCGGAGGCGTAGGCCCCAGCGAGAGGTGGACGACGTAGAGGACGCCAAGGTACAGGGAGGGGCGACGCCGAGAGGGGGGGTGATGGCGCAGGCAGCTCACCACCGGGAGGGGTGCGCTGTGGCCGCTGCGGCGGGTGGGGGGCCCGGACGCGAGCACAAGATGGTTGTCAATATCTTCTTTCCATTTAGGAAGAACTTGATAGAGCGACCGAGGCTGCGGGTTGATTGGGCAAGATCTCATGTACTAGTTGTTTGACATGTAGTGAAGCAGTGCAGTAGCTCTTCGTTGCGTTGCAGCTCCGGCTTCGGGGGATGAAGTTGTTTTCACCACTACTATAGCTGACTGTTTGGCTGACAGTGCCGGCAAGGGGTCGAGTGATAGAGGGTGCTTCAATAGTGGCGCGGCATGGTAGCACGTAGGTCTACAGATGTAACTTTCACAAGGCGCACTTGTGAAAGTGTGTGACTTTGCAAGGCGCACAAGTCTAGGAGAACCTCCAGGAGGCGAGTGATGTTTCCATGGACAGGGCAGCAGCTCACAAGTTGCGTGATGGTGCTGTTGTGCCATTCCGAAACTTTTGGGGTATTCGAGTGCGGTTGGTGCATCTTTTGGTGTTGTTCGTTCTGTATATTTTAGGTCCTGCCTTTCCGGATTGTGAATGAATGATTCATTCGGTGCTGCCAACGACCTAGGCGCGACCACTTCTCAACCGCGCCGCCTCTTCCTTTACTGCTGAGGCCCAAGCCCTTCCTGTTCATGGCGTGGTTCCGCTTATAAGTTCGTGTTTCAGAAACAGAAACCCTACCAATAAGAGATACGATGGCACACCACCATGCATGGGGCAACTGAAACCTATGCATTACATCAACGGAAATAGATAACTGTAAATCACTAGGGTTCTCGAATACTAGGGTTTTCATGCACAGAAAATAAAGTTTTAATAGGCCAAGGCAGCTCCCACAGAATCTTCAAGTAGGAACTATTCAAGCTCGTCGAATATCGGCTCCAGAAGTGCTCGCAGTGCGGCGCTGGTGCCGTCCTCGCCGCACACGACGCGGTACAGCTTGTCGATGCGCCGCGCGTCTACAGGCGTCATCACTTTTCGGAGCGCGGTGGTCACTTCGGCCACTGCTGTGTGGCCCATTGCTAGGGGCAGCGTCATGGGGAGGGCACTGAGGAGGTTGTACAGCGCCTGCATGACATCGCGTGGTAAGTTTGTAAAGTTTGGCAAGTTTGGGAAACTCTCACCAGCACTCAGAGATGGCATCGATGCAACCTCCCATGAATCTCCTAGAGGAGAAAACAGGGAGACAACAGGGAGACAACAGGGAAACAGCAGGGAAACAACATGGTCACAACAGGGAGACAACAGGACAGGTGAATAAGGCAGAACAGCACTACAACAAGAAACATGCAAAACATTACCCAGGGGCAGGCGCAGAGGGGGGGGGGCAGGGGGGGTGTTGCGGGGGATACCTTGAGATCTGTCTCCGCCTGCTCCATGCTTTGGCGGCTCTCACTGCTGTAAGCTTGCCGCAACGATGACGTGGCATTGAGAAGATAAGTGCGGCATGCATGGCACAGCATCTGCACACTGTAGTGGCTGGCCACTGAGCTGCGGAGGCCGATGGCGGACGCCAGTGACACTAGCAGCGCGCGGCCCTGCTCTCCGCGCCGCAGAGAATCTTCTGGAAGCATCTGCATGCATGTATACTTCCCGAACAGCCCTAACGAACACCCCTTACATTGTTACAACCCTGCGGTTATTGAATAACCGATAACGAAGATGCACAGACTGCATCGCCAGTACCAGAAGAAATGTGTGAAATTACAGGCATAACCCATGTACCAGCAAATCAGCGCATGCCAACTTAGCTCGACCTCGCACAAACGACACAGGACGTGCCACTACCGAAGCAACGGCAGGGAATCAAGCAAGCCTCTCTACCCACATGGGTAGTCACCAGAAGAGCGGGTTGCAGAGGAGGCGGACTAGCAGCGGCCAAGTGCGCAAAACATCGCACAGGTGAGAATCCAATAACATTCCAAGCAATTCAGCCCAAGCTAAGACACCCAAGCATGCATACAAGCGCAAACCTACATGTAGCTGCAGCTGCGAGCACCACACAAGCTGTGCCACAGCAATGCCCCCACCAACACGCCTACTGGTTAGGTTCATGAGAAGGCGTGGAAGCCACTGGGATGCAACTACTGGGATCCAACTACTGGGATCCAACTGGACTGCCAGTGGTGTTAGTCCGCAAAGCGGCGAAGGCCGCGAGCAGGGGGGCTGCCAGCGCACCGTGGCTAAGGCCACGATTTTTGAAAAATGCCGGGATTCGAACTGGGGACCTCATGGTTGCGGGGACGACGACGACGACAAACATAATTGTTTTACAAAGCTGGGGCTTCAGAAACATTATTCTTACGCTCACAACCTAAACCCTCAACCTAGTAACCCAGCAAGGATCTCATAGCGGGATGCTCGCCAACAGGATCATGGAACAGACAAGTCACTTGCGGGCATCCCGAGTGAGGGGCTGCGCGCACCGGGGGAAAGAAGGGGGATGGGGGACGGGGGGAGCGTTTACCCCCCCCCCCCCACCCCCCTTCCTCCTCCTTGGTGCGGAGGAAAAGCAGAGTGCGGGGCACGTCGGCAACAACGCCCCCACACCTTTGCAGGGTAAAAGCATCAAAGCAAACCGAAACATGCCACAAAAATATCTTCTGTCAATTATCCAAATGACAGGAGAATCAGACCTCAGTGACAGGGTCCATTTTAAGGAGTTAAGGGGGGAAAGATTATATTCCGGTGAAACAATCCTTTTGGGGGGTGGTACATGGTAGGGCTGCACAAAACACGATACCGATATGATCGTACGACATCGTATCGTACGATATATCGTACGATATCGTGTGCCACTTTTTGCTACATCGTGTAGACGCGATACCATTTTGAAAATGAAGCTGCGGAAAACGGCCAGAAGCATTGGTAAACGGTTAGAACCATGGATATATGGACAGCAAAAGGTAGTGCTGGTCGTGAACCCACCGAGACCAGGGCCTCATCAATGCAATGAAAGTGAAACAGGCCCGAGTGAGTGCAAGGTATGAGAGCATTCGTTTGCTCTAGCTGTTCATGCTTTGCGAACTTTCATTTCTCAGCCATGCCTGGTCCGAAGGCAACTGTGCCATCGCAGTACAAATACGTTGACAAGTGGTTTGATGCGATTACAAGCAAAGTCTAGAAGCAATCTTGAGAGGTGGAACTTCTTTGAAGTCGTTAAGCGTTTAGAGGTTGTTCAACTGCAATGCTTCGATTGCAGAGCCAAGCTATCCGCCAAGAACGTGAGCGCACCTCTGAATTCCCACATCAGGGCTACAGATGGTGTCTTGTGCTGCTTTTCGAGGACTTCCAGTGCTCAAAAGATCACAACTTTAATTGCACGCCGTGGTGCAAATTCACAAGCACAGTCAAACCCGTGGCGTAAACACGTTGTAAAATGGTCAAAGCAAAAGGGATCACGCAACCAACCACACCAAAAGAAGCGCAAACATAACAGTTTTATGAATCGTGTGCATGCCGTACACATTTGGTGAAAGGATATAGTTGAGTCGTTCACTTATCGTACCAACATCGTTCAATATCGTATGCATCGTATCGTATCGTGTTGGCTCGGAAATATCGTGTTTTGTACAGCCCCAGTACATAGAACACTGTTTTCCGATTCACTGTTTTCCCATGATTTTCCGGGGCGACATCAAATCAAAGCAACCAAATATTTCGTCCCAGGACGATACACCGGCACTGAAAGCAACCCTCTGCGCAGTCCAAGTGTTGTGAGGGCGCTGGGGGCCAAAGACAGCAAAGGAACTGAAGGGAAGCTTCAAAGGTTTGAAGACTTCGGTGCACTTTGAAGAACACACCGAAGACTCGCCAGATAAAAGGTCGACGATGATCGCCTGCAGCGCTGCGCCGTAGATCGCGAGCCTCACATTCTCGGACAGCTGCGCGGCGCCAGAGGCCGTCTGCACCCCCCAGAAGATCCCGCTCGTGTGGTGCGCCGGCGCGCGCAGCGCCAACGAGATCAAGGACAGAATCTTTTGCGGCGATGCGTCCTGGCCCCTGATCCTTGCATTAGTCACCGCTATGAGCGCTCTTCCCGCGTCTGCATGCATGCGCAAACCCTGCTACACAGGCATTCTCTACAGTTTATCTGTGCTCACTGTGTAAGGCACGGACTCTGTTCCTGATGTGTCTGTGTTGGAGATGTGATGTGCAGATGTGCAGATGTGCAGATGTGATGTACAGATGGGCAGATGTGCAGCTGCGATGTGCAGATGTGCAGAGCATGAAATGATCTCATTCCACATGATACCGGTGAAAGAGAATGAGAATGAAAATTCAAGCGAGAAAGAGAATGAAGTCAAATTCAACCACACACACCTTCTGAAGGTCAGAATGTGTGTACGGTCTATATGGCATGCTGGCTAGTCTGTAGAAACCGCCGAATGCATTACCGTATTCAATTCAGATGCATAATTTTTTTATTTGAGTTCAACAGCTTTTGGGTGCTGGAAACTTGGGTTCTTGAGTATTTAATAATACTTTCTGTCTTGAAAACAAGAACTTATCGGGAACCACGAAATGATCGCGTGAATTTATTCCCACGTGACCAATGACGGCAACTAGTGGAGGTTCCCCTGTGGCCACTGCGGCGCACCTATGGCTACAGGTGGTATCCTGCTCTGCAGGAAGGAAGTGGCAGCGTACTCCATCGCTGCGAGGGCATATTTCGACAATGCATGCGCTGCATGCGTTTGCGTACCTGTGTAAAGGGGTTCAAAGTCGCTGTGTAGCTCTGCTAACGCGCCGTCCATGAGAGAGTTTTGGCCCATTGTCCACCATTCGGCCACAACAACCCTAGACTGGCTGTCCTGTGGCCGTGCGTCAGAATCTGCATTAAAACTTGAGGTGCTGCCCGAGAACGTTCTAGAAGCTTCTGGAACATTCCCTCTGGACTCAGTGCTTGCGCTAGACATGGTGGGTGAGGGGCCATCATCGGAGTCCGAGGACGCTCTTAGGGCTTTTTCAAGCAGTTTACGCTCGAGTTCGAGGAATTGGTCATCTAGTTTTCGGTCTCCTGCCTGGAGCAGTTCGCTGCAACACAATTTGAAAGTTCTCAGTTCCGAGGTAACAAGATGTCTCATGTAAGCAACACCCAGTGCCATGTACCCTTCCCCATTGCTTCTGGGTGATGCTCAAGCCTTGTGCCACAGCCCAAAACACTGAAATGTCTGGTTCAAACGGATCTGTTGTAACTATAGTTTATCCAAGAGAGATAACATCGACAGGACTGTAGGACAAGAGAGTTGTATTATCCAAGAGTTCGGATTACCCAGGTTCGTGGAAACAAGGTACCACGGTATAAAGCAACTGTGCACCTGGGCGTGTACATGGGTGTTTGCGTGTCAAATGTGTGCCCAAAATAAGTCGTGGCCGCCACAGGTCTTCGCTAGATGAACATGGGAATGGAAAAGCATCGGACCGTATGAAACCATTTGGGTGCGGTCTGAGCTACTAAAACACATCTCTGCTACTTCCCTGGCACCACATTGCAAGCATACTGCAGTAGTGCTACACATTAGAGCCCTGTAGCCACTGGATAGGCATCTAGAAAACCAACAAATTCACGGCTTAGCAGTCTGAACAAACCACAAAAAACGGCATACCAAACTCAGGCATCTGTAGCAAGGCTACTGCACACATTGGAGGAAAGAAAGTGGCAGAACACGTACTCTACACTTGGTACGTAACCCACATTTGGGTACTGGCGCCGGATTACATCATCATCCGGAAGCCGTTGTTGGAATGCGGAGTACTGCTTACCGGCCGGCATGGAGTAGGGGCGGGATGGAGAGGACTGCCAGGGATCTTGGAAACTGCCATCTTCTTTTTGGTAGGGTTCGTCACTGTAGGGTTGCTGACGTGGCGCAGAAGGTTCCACGTCACCGCCGACGGTGCCAGTTCGCTCGAATGTGGGCTTCCCGTCCTTGCCGCGCCTGCAGGCGCACGGCGACAGTATGTTTAGTTGTCAATCAAGAGTCTGATCACGTCTATCGGATGTGCGCCATGCATTGTGTGGTACTGAGCGCCATGGATACGACTCGTGCGCGCCCGCTGGCGCTGAAAAGAAGTGAGACAAAACACAGTTACTGGAGCTCGGAGGGAGAGGGGGGGTGGATTTGAGTTCAGGGACCCCACTCAGAGGGGGGGGGGGGCGAGCAGGGGAGTGGGGGTGGGGGGGGGGGGGAGCTGCCCTAATTTCAGCCTTGTTAGGCATACTTAAAAGTATTCATTCTGAGGGGTTTTACATGTAACACTTCATGATTTTCCAAGGTGACCACAACAGAAGTTCATTAATTTGGCTGACATCGGCTGACAATTTTTTTTTGTCACAAGCTGTCAATAACAATGATACCCCTGCAGGGCAGCAGTGGGCGCCGCACGTGATGCGTACTCCAGCGTCATCATCCCGAAAGTCCCCTGAAGCAGTGTAGTCTGGATCTTTTTCAGCGAGTTTCGAGCGCTTCACTACAATAGCCTGCTCGAGCTTCACTTCCAAAGTGATGAGATCCTTTACCTTCCCAGTGGCTTTCTCT
This sequence comes from Ulvella scutata, assembly GCA_032359135.1. NCBI lineage: Eukaryota > Viridiplantae > Chlorophyta > Ulvophyceae > Ulvales > Ulvellaceae > Ulvella > Ulvella scutata. The sequence goes on from JAUMHD010017967.1 coordinate 40,436, forward strand.
AGCTTGCCTTGTACATCCACCTTCTCCTGCATGCACCCCATGCATTCATATTTAAACGCCCTTGTCATTTTGTCCGGACATGGTCGCCGCAGGGTTTGCTTTTGGACCCGGTCGCACTGTGTTCACACTATGAACTCACAGTGTTGCTCCTGCGATGCATGCATCCAGCAGCAAGCAAAGATCGTACTCTATAAGATCGAACCCTATATTCGTACATCCTAGGGCCCTAGGATGTAGGAATACAAACATGAAAAACTAGTGTCTACACGTGACTACATGCATGAAACATGCATGAGACTGCCGTCCATCCCCTAGCAACAGGCTGCTACCGCACATGCCTCGTGTTGTATTCCCTCGATATCAAAATCAGACTGACAAGCTTCCTAAACTAAGAGAATTCCTGTAGGTTGTACAAAGAAGGAGATCCGACAGCACATTTTAGGTGAGGCAGGTTTTTGCAAAGAAACATATCACACAAAACACCTGTAGGAAGGCGCAGGTACGGTCTAGTGTCTACGAGTGACTACATGCATCGGACTGACATACACGTATGTAATCCGAGGCAGTCTGTTCTAACAGACTGAACATGTTCAGTAGTTCATTCTGGGATTCGGGTTCGGTGCCCGGAACAACAGGCTGCTGATAAAACTGCCTCCTCCTGTCTTCTCTCGCCAATTACAACCAAATAAATGCCCTAGCAAGCTATGTTACAAACCTGAAAGGCAATGAAAGGGCAAGAGCCGAAATAGAATGCAAGATGAATCTAGGAAGCACCGAAATCATTCGTTCTACAAGCTATATTTTCATCACGGTGTGCATTGAAAAACTAAAGAAAGTGTAAAGTTACAGGCATAGCTCCATAGAATTGCTCATGTACCAGCAAATCACAGTGTGCTTTGAAAAACAGGGCGCAGAGGACACCGAGAAGGAGAAGGTGGCGATGCATCACACACCTGCATGATCGCACGGGCCCGGTCCTGATCACCACGATCTAGGCAGCTGATTGCGAGCTCTTCTAGCGCCCTGACCACTGCCATCAGCTCCGAGCACTTCTCTTGCTGCTCCCTAGCTACACTCGCACATCACATTTTGGTTGCAGCCCTCTGGGACAGACTTTCGTGATGGTGCTGTTGTGCCAATCTAGTGAATTGGTTATTCTTTTGTTGCTGTAGTTTTCAGCTACTTGGGTTCTTGCCTTTTCACTGCTTTTCCGTGTTTGTAAGCAGCTTCCAAGGCAGAGCCTGCAGAGCCACGAAATTGACAAGCACCCAAATAGCCAGGACCATCGATCACAAAACAACCACCACATCAGTCGAATGGCACAACATCACCATCCTGTACCCTTGGTATTAACGGTGGCGCGAGCCCATTGTTACAGTGCTACTTGTTACAGTGCTACATTGTACACACATTCGTGGCTTGCGGTACAGGCAAACACAGAAATGGCATCTAAACAAACACAGCATATCCCAGACAGAGAATGAATGGATTCCAGACATTTGTTTGAGGTAAACTGCGTTGGTGCTCTTCAGCATGATACTTCGCTGTTAGCGTAAGCATGAGTGGCTTGTGCAGCTGAAATCCCCGCTTAAAGCCACCGGAATAGCATGGCGTTCTGTGGTTCTGGGTCATGATAAAGGGAGAACAGAAAAGAAGGGTGAACACACTTCAAGCTGCAGTGATCTGTTTCAGTTTCTGCGATCTGTCGGTCTGTGTGCGAGTACTAGAATGGCTTACAACTGTCCTCAACAATAGTCGCATAACATGTGAGGGATTTATGGGTGATAAGTACCAAGGCGCAGGCCAAGAGTTCGGTTGCGCACCTTCAGACTCAACTTCTGCAGCTTCCTGCTGAATTGACGCGATCTCTGCCTTCAGGGCTTCTACACTGCCTAAACAAACACCACTCGAAGGTCTGGTGAATATGTACTCGGTTTGCTGCAGTTCATAATGACACTGCCCAACCACGCCACAGCCATGTGCACAGTGTACTGAACCAACGCAGCTAATGTGCAGGGGAAGGTCTGTGTATCGTCTAAGCGAGTCGCATAACTAGTGTCGTAGCACATTTTACATCAGTTTAACACGAGACGAAGTAGTCTGCTGATGCTGCTGCCTTTCAGAACAGCAACACCCCAACAGCAACATCCTGAAACCAGTAGTACACAATTATGCGGTACCACAAACAAGATTGTCTTCAGAGCGCATCAGAACAACCTGTTGCTGGTATCGGAGAACAGAAGCTCAACGAAGCTTCCGTGACGTGAGCTTCAGGTCCAAAGACTAAGGGAAGGGCAAGCCAAAGTACGGACACAACACATGAAATGTCCACATAATATGCTGAAATTCTCGTACCGCCTGCTCTCGCTATGCCGCTGGAGCGAGGCGCTTTGACTTTCAAGGCCAATCTCCTCGCTAGCACGCAAGGCTGAGCCGTACGCACACGCACATTCGCACGCACATACATCATACTTCACCGCCCAATATATGTCTTCCTGCCAATGGATGGTCTTCGGTAGCAATCGCAAGCTACTGAACAGAGCTAGAACTCGCTACTCAACAGAATCACAGCACGCACAGGCAGTGGATACCCTCCCACTGGAACCTAATGAATATGGATGGTGCTTGTGTTCAGCTCCACTAGTCCATTTGGCGCGGAACACAAAGCAGGACGAGGATTCTATTCATTAGATTACCCCCTGATGTGTCTCGAAGGTTCCATTCGCACCGCTAGCCACCATGCTAACAAGTACTTGCAAGTACTTCGTCCCCCAACCACCTGGAGATGGGTTCTTGTAGATTAGTGGCCCTCCGGTCATGGCGTATATACCGATTGATTTGTAACTTCTTCCTGCTTGTGGGTGGCCGAGATTGTACCTCCCTTCGCAGAAGACACTTTCTTCGATAATAGTGCTTTTTAATGATGAACTCAGTGCATGTAATATCAGAGAGCGTAGGAAGGTGCCTCGAAAACCAGATCCCTCAGTCACTTAGGTGTTCAATTGCGCTGATAGCGGCGCGGGTCACAAGCACACAGCAAGGAGTGCTGAGGCCTACGCGGTGCATGTCAGCCCGTCAACTGCACACACACCCCAACCAGTAAGAACCACGCGTCACAAAACACACCGAACCAAGACAAAGTTAGATCAGAAAATGTAGCAAGCAGCTAACACTCCAGAGGCAGGGGCCAACATCTGAGCACACGCAGCAGTCACAAGCAGCAGAACAGGAGAGCAGGAGATGACAGCACAGCACAAACGACCGGACACCGCAGGCCTGATCGCCGGCGGGGCGACTGTTACGATTGTAGGCGAATCTACTATATCATTGACATCATCGCTCCTAGAGGTAGAATACGATCATAACCGATCGGGCGCTTTTGGTAATAGCACAGAACCTAACAGCGACGCTGGTGGCGGCCTCCGCCCGCTGCAGTCGGGAGGGACTGCGCATGGGACAGGTTGCGCCACGGCGGGGAGGCAATCAAGTGGCAGTGAGCCGCCCATCAGCAGGAGAGCAAGGGGGGCGCAGCCACGAGGACGGGGGGGGGGGGGGGTGGTCGCCGGAGGTGCAAGGGCCACCCAAGCCGAGGCGGTAAGTTGGGGGGGGGGGGGGGATGGGGTCCGAGAGGCAGGAATTGCGGCATAGAGAGAGAAGCTCCGCCGTCAGCGAAGGGGGCGGCGGTGTGTTAGGTTCGGCGAGTGTTAGGTTCTGTGCTAATAGCAAAAGCGCCCGACCCCGGAATGCATGGTCGTATTCTACCGCTAGGAGCGATGATGTCACTGATATAGTAGATTCGCCCAGAATCGTCACATCGAGCGGGCATGGGGTGTGTATGGGGGGGCAGGGGGTCTTCGTCGCGAAGGGGGGCCAAGAAACAAGCGGGCACAAGGCGGCCCTAGAAACACAAACAAGCTATAGGTCATTGAAACCTATTGGCAAAAACCTTCACAGCGCTCGTCAGCTCTCTATGACTGGACTGCGCTCATACTACCTTCAGGTGACCGTGTATGCTACACACACACAATCCCGCAGGCAACCACAGGCTCTCCAACAGGAACCGCATCGTCAGCAACAACAGCACCGTACCCGTATGCGCACCAACAAATAGTTCGGGTTAGGACGAATACGAGTTAACGCATCGCATTTTGTCTTGATCGTGCTGTTTTGTGCAGCCAGTTCTCGTGCGAGATCGGATGAGTACGAGTTAATGTGTTACGACTTATTGTGACTACACAGCTCCGGTATGGTTCCTGATTATCCTTTTCCGTTGCAACATCTCATGGCTGCATCCCCATGCGGTGACACAACTTCACGCATTCTTGGCTTGTCACAGATGCCCCTAGGGTTTTACTCTTGTTGCACAACACCATTGATGTTGTCCTATCGAAGTAATCACGCCATTGATGCCAACCCCGTTACAAACCAGGAATCCATGAACAATTTGTTACAAATCGGGACAGAGAAAAACAGATCGAAAGAACCCAAAAAGCCAGAAATGAGTAACGCAAAAGATCCATCACTTCACACTAATGGCACCACCGGTCGAATCAGACAAAAGAAAACAGACGAGACCTAGGCAGTGGTCACGTGTTGGTTGCTTTCGGCTGTTTGGGTTCATGCCTGCTCACTACCTTTCTGGTTTGTAAAGAATCAGTGGTCATGCGACTTTGAAAGTAAGCAAGCGTTTGTTCATTCTCAGAGGGTGGCAAGCTACAGGGTGCCATGTCATACTCTCAGATATAGTACCTGTGAGAGATTTACAACACTGGTGAGAGTCAGGGATATAGTTAAGGAATGGGGAAAGGCTAATTAAAATAGATAAATAAATTATTCGGGGACTACGCCATACTCGGTTTGAGCTTCGGCCTCAGCGCCACAGTGGCGGAAATCATGCAATTCGTTGAAGGGGAAACCACCAGAGACCCTTCACGCACCCGGCTCAGAAGCTCGAAAAAAAGACGAGAGGTGGCTCTGGCCGGACCGGGGTTTGAACCCGGGACCTCGTGGTAAGAAGCACTTCACGCTCACGGGCCCGCGGCTGAGTTTAAGGTCAATCCCAAGACCAATTATGTCAGCGAAATCATTTACAGTATTCATTTTGGGGGCTGTTGCATCCAATAATTCATTGTTTTCCGGTGTGAGCACGACAGAAGTTAATTAATTTGGCTGACAGTGGCTGAAAAGTTGTCAATAACGATACCCCTGGTGAGAGTCATGCTCCTGCATGTGCGATGTAACAGTATGTGTTGGGTTCTGTGCTAATACCAGAAGCTAGGGTGACAGCGCAACACTCACAGAGACGCAACACTTTTTACAAACCGGAAAGCTAGTGAATAGGCATGTGCGATTTAACACTGCGTTCCAACTTTAAACAAGGCGCTCGTGAAGTCGCCTAGTGTTGTGAACCCAAGGTCGCTGACCATGGAGACAAGTAGCGCTACTTGTCTCCATCGTCAGCGACCTTGGGTTCATAACTTCTAGGCGAGCCTGGCCCCCAGCACCTCAACCTGCTCACCTGCCTCACTTCCCCCACTTGTGCAGCACACAAGCAAATGCTTGAATCGCTGTTTTTTTTTATGGCGACCACGACCCCTCCGCTAATTTGCGACCGCACCTTGCCGCAGTAATCATCACAATGTGTGACCACACATGTGCAGGTGGTGTGCGCACCAGGTTTTGCCCACGAGACCCTTCTTGTGGGGCTGCCGGTGGTCACTGCTGACACTGGAGGGGGCACTATACTGCGGCTGCCCAGGCCGCCAACGCATTTTGGTGGCTTCCAAGGACGGGGGGTGTGAATGCATGGCGTGCATGCGTACAATACTGCAATGTGTTGGCAAAAAATTGGAGCACTGGAGCACTCCCTCGGGTGCTCCAGTACATGTGTTAGTGTGTACATTGGACGCTTGTACGCAAGTTCTGTGGAGCGAAGGCCCAAGCAGCAAAACCGCCCTGGTACTCCACTCTAGGAACCCAGAAATTTGAAATACATTTCGACCCCCAAGCCCAACGAGTTTGGTGGGCTGTTTGTTGAATTTGTATCTTTTTCGTGGAGGAGGAAAATCTTTTGGGATGCTTTCAAACGTTGTGTGCTCAAGCTACAGTGGTACAGGGGGCTTTGCGCTATGGGCAGTTCACCTCACCGGTGGGGCCGCGGGTTTCTGGAGAGCCTTTTGGGGGTTCCGTCACCACAGGGGGGTTCCCTGGGGCCCTGTGCGTTGCAATGACGGTCAGGTCCGATGTTTTCCGTTTTCCGGTCGAAAATGCCAAAACAGGCGGAAACGAGGCCGAAGCTCAAACCGAGTATGGCGTAGTCCACGAATAATTTACTATTTGTTATAAAGCCCAGCTGATGACGAAGGTGTCAGCAGCTGTGGGGTGCGCCAGGCCACTTGGATTGGGGGTGATCTTGAGGAACAGGAAGTAGTCTATCATCTACTGACGAGAGCACCTCTCGGACACCTTCACGCAACGCCTTCACATAGTATAGTGATTACATCGACAAGGGCGCTGGAAGGGCGCTGGTAAGCATAGTAGTTGCTTTGCAAAGCTTTGACAAGGACGCAGAATTCGCGACCAGGAAGGAAGGAAGCAAGTTTATGCAGGCAAGGAAGGGCATAGCAAAATGCAACGAAAAAGGCAACTACATCTACTCTAGAGCGAAAACCTGGACGGACTACTCAACCGCAATAAATGGGATGAGAAGCCCTGGAATCGCTGGCTCGAGTGTGTACTGCACCCCAGCGTTCACGGAAAAGCTAGTGGTGTAAGAACTTTGCACAACCCCACTCGGAATTCCCTATGCACACTAGCCAATACGTACCACAGTACTGTGTAGATCATGCAACCAGATGCGTTGGTCTGTACACCACACATGTATGTCGAGAGAACTGGTGACCAGTCCTGCTACAGGTGTGCGAGCCGGTATTCGTGTGCAAGCATGCGGTCACAAATATATTACATCAACAGGAGAGGATCGGAGCAGAGGTAGTAAAGTGGTTACAAAACGTGATCTTGCTGTGGGCCCCAAATTGCAAGGAATCGAGGTCTTGTGAGGTCGCCAGCACGTGACTCGACTACCGGCGCACAGCAAGCCCTCGCACGCCTGATAAGGTGTAGCGTAGGCTACGTTGTAATAGCGGTGTGTGTTACAGTTCTCCATATTTAGCGCAACCGATGTTACTTCTCAACTTCTGAAGACATGTACAGCCGCTGCAACAGAATGCGTCATGCGCGAAAGATCTTAAGAGTGTCCAAACCATCCAGTTGAAATCCGAAAATCCGAAATGAGTCTGCTGGGATGCGCGATCTGAAGCCAGTGCTGGCACCTCTCCGGAGCATGGGGCCATCGCTTCTTCAATATCTTCAGCAGTATAGTGTGGTGCACGCAAAGCTAGCCTCAGATAGCGGCCCATGCCCTTTTTGAGCTGCAGACCACTACCGGCGCGGTATCAGCGCAGTGTCGTTCGCTCTCCTTGCTTCAGATTTCGTTTATATCTTCAGGTCGTTACGCAATGTGGGGTTTGACGGTTATTTCATCTGTAAACTGCTAATGCAAGTGGGGGAAGTTTCGTGTTCTCATGCACTCGCTAGTGACTGGACGCGAACTACAGGCGAACGACGACTTCAGGAGTTTAGAAAGTAGCTCGACTCGTGCCATTGGGCGTGCTGTGTGCACGAGCTAGCTCCAAGTTGTGGGCAGCAGATGATGCATCACGAGGCGGACCTGCGCGCCAGCAGCTTTCGACCGTCACAAGCAAATGATGATGATGCAAACTACAGGGATGTTCACGTGTTCAGGGAAGCCGAACGTATCCTGAGCGCTTTCAAGCAACACTGCACTCGCACAACTGCGCGCACGGTGCTCTCCTTGGCCCTGGTATTGTTATGCTGTGAATAGAAGCTGGCTCAGTTGACATCTGTGCAGCTGTAATGACGTTGAGGTGCCTCGACGGAACAAGTACAAGTCGTAGCAAATGCAGGTTCAGAGGGATGGCAGCGCCGGCGCAACACCGCCATTCGAACATATATGGCCATCCGATGTAGCTCAAAATCCTGACACTAGCTTGCTGGAGCTGAATTCATGCGTGGGTAGCCGTGCAGAGGTGCTGCAGGCCCTGAGCCACTTCAGCTATGAAGCATCAGCGGGAAGGCTGCTGTTGTTTGAACGAGACACAACCCAGAGCTCTCCCAGTTGTTTCATTTCTCAGCCAGCTATACACTCCCGCAAACGGCTCTACGGTCCTTTTGACAGGGGGGAAGAAGGTGTGTTCCACACCTAGTGCGAGCTCTCTGCTGTTTTTCTTATTCTCTCAACAGCGCATATGCCTGTACATGAAGCGACCTGAAGGTTATCTGGTTCAATAGGGATTTTCCCATGAAACAAGCAGTGCCTGCTGTAGCGCCTCAGGGTACTGGGCTCATCTAGTTTGGTTCTCTTTGTTTGCGCCTTCCTTAGTGTTTACTGAAGTGAATGTTATCAAGAACAACTCTCCCTGCATTCCAGTCAGAGAACAGGACACGCATTAGAGTGCTTGATTGACCTGTTCAGTGAGCTGCCACCTTGTGGTATCTAGACAGCATGCCTTCAGTGTCTCTTGCTAGTCCCAAAAGACAGCTAGTCGCGAAAGCGCCAAACAGCAAGATTAACAATATTCACCATAGCATTATATTTACTTGAATCAGACGACAGCGGCATCTGAAAACAATTCGTTTCACGCCCAGTCGACTCGTTTCCAGCCATTCGAGAACACAGCGTGTGCTCTTCGTACAAATAATATGGTTTTCATCACCACTACTGAGCCACAGATCGTCTGGTGTGTTGAGGCTGGCCCAGCAGCTGTGGTGGCGCAACTCAAAAGTCGCGGCCAATGAATGGGGTGGTACTTTTGGTAGTATTCGCTGGCTGGAAGAGAAACAATCACCAATCACCACTCTCTTGTCACCAGGCTTACAGAGCCCACACCGTGTCACCCTATCACGTCTAAAAGAGGTATCGGATGAAGTATTATTTTAAAACTGCAGGAATCACAAGCTTTTTCGAGCGGCACATATGCACTGAGTATTGCTCCAGTGCATGGCACAAACCTGTGGTTGTGAAAAGCCCCACACACCAGCATGAGACCCGTGATGCCACCCATGCATTTGCCGGGGGGAGTGTCGGGGGCGGGATGTCACTCCATCTGGATGCGCAGAGTTCTGGCACCCCCGAAGAATATCCCGCCAGAAGATCGGTTTCCGCCGCAAGAGAGACCAGCAAGCAGTATCCTAGGCCTGGCGCGGCTCCAGGTGGGCGCTTCTCCTGGCTAGTGCTCACATATAGTGATATAGCGCGACGCGAGATGCCTAGCTGGACGTGGTGGATGCTTGTCTTTCCTTCTATCATCTTTTGAAAACGTTTTTGGTCCCCCAGAGCACGTTTCTGGCTTGATCAAGGCCTGGCCATGAACATCGGCTGCACCTGAACCATTTGTATCATGTTTTATTCCTATCATACTTCATGTGTTGCACATGAAGGCAGGACAGCAAGGTGATTTGAACAAAATGTTTGGAACGACATGAAAAAGTACAACAACTGCTCAGTTTTTGCTCTTCTGTGCCGTTGGATGCAGCAGCGTGTTGTGGACTCCTCTTTGATTCACAGGCAACCAAGGTGCTGGATGTTGAACTGGGGGCTCACTCAGCCCCAAATGAGCTGTCACAGTCAGAGTTATGTCGCAGTTGGGTGCAGTAGAGACTGTTCCGAGTTGTTTCCTGTTCGTTGTCTTCTCACATTGTGAAAAACATGTACCCTGCATCGTTTTTCGTTGCAACGTGTTCACGATCCGAAAGGTAGTGTAAAGACAAGAGCCGAAACAGCAGCCCAGAAGCAACTAGAACAAGAGATCCTGCAGTTCACTCGAAAAGCACAATAGCACCAGCACGCAAGCGTTCAAGTGATGTGGTGGGTGGATATTTGATATCCACCCACCACATTATTTTGTGTTGGTTGCTTTTGGCTATTTGAGTTCATGCCTATTCACTACCTTTCCGGTTTGAACACAGCACAAGCACGAAAGCCTTTCCCAGCACTCTTAGCCAAACATGCTATTGCAACGCAAGCCTTGAAACTCCCTCAGAAGCAAAAAAGATCTTCCGACTCCCTCTCTGTTGAACTAATACAGTTGAACTATGACAGTTGAACTAATAGTGTTTTCTCTCTTACAGTTAGCGTCAGTGTGCAGGCAGCGGCAGAAAGATAAAGGATGAGTCAAAGCTTCCACCTCATTGGCGAGAGCATGCCAAGAGCCACACTGCATGCATGCGGTACCACCGCGCCGCCGAGCGCGCGAGCGTCAAGCTCGCGCAGCTGCAACAGCATGCACAGACACTCGCTACAGCGCGGCGAAGTTCAGTGGATTCTCCAGGTTCACGAGATTTTCGTGATATTCGAGATACGAACAGCCACATCGGGCACTCGAACCTCGGACCGCAGTCTGAGGGCGCATATGGAGGTAGCGCTGGTGATGTGGAGATGAGGCCAGTAGAAGGTGCGGCCTGAGTCCTTTCGTTGTTTTCCATACTTTGGTATTTTTCCCCCAGCAGTTTTGCATTGGCCTGGAAGGCTATTCTGTGTTTTGGGGAGTTTTTTTATTGAAAGGTTTTTCTTCGGCATCCCTTGGCACCTTCTAGAACTCTCACCTGGAGAGGCCTCACCGTCTAGTGTTCTATGTTCTCGTGTTCGTTCGATATGTGATGCATGCGTGCATGCAGGCACACATCAGCGCTCCCTCACTCCACCAACACCGCCACGTCATCGGTACCGTGAAAACCTTACGTACCTGGACCAAACCCCCGCACATGCATGTGATACTGGAGTCGCTGCGTTCAGAAGCCGGTCGCTGTCGGCGAGACTTCCCTCTCCGCGGCAACCCGTGCATGCACCACGCCACCGCTATCGCCCCAGCGTCGCACGCGACCGCATACAGGATGACGTAATCTCAGCAAAAGAGCCGCCGCTGCAGTTCGCGCACCCGCCGCCGCGTTCTGAAGCGTGTCTACGAGGGCCGTCGTCGGTCGCTGTGGACATGCGTGCATGCATGAACCCTTCTCCAGATGGAAAAGGTGTTGCACAGCATGCTGCGCGCAGCGCGCGGGGGTTTCTGTCGCCGCGTGATGTCGCCGGGTTTGAGGACAGGGCTGACAGTAGGGTTCGAAAGCGCCAGACTTATGCAGCTCCGGCATCCATCACTTCAGAGTTGTCATGTGAGCAAGCTACTGAGTCGTTTGCTGGAATGCATGAAGGGCGCAAAGACAGAAGAAATCGAGGCCGTGTTGATGATCGGCATCTAGGGTTTTCAACCTCTCGCGGCGTGGGTGGAGATGGTGGGGGTGGGGGGCCCATGCAGGCTGGGGGGGATGAGCGGCATTGCAGTGATGTTCAGTGGCATGATGGTCTGAGTGATGCATGCGATGGAAGCATCACAGAGGGGCACTCGATTCAGGTCGAGCTGCATGGTAATGCTTGGTCGACGGGAAACCCTTGCTATGAGCATACATCACATGCGGATCCGGGTGGGAGTTATCGCGAGGAAACTTCTGGAAGGAAGGTCAGAGTAGCACAGTTGACCAGACGAGTCCGTGACTACACGCCCAACTCTGTGTGGCGAAGTGGGGGTAGGGGAGGGGGAGTGGAGACGGAGGGGGGTAGAGACGGAGACCAAAACATAATCAGGCAGAGGCAGCGGTCAAGGACGTGGGAAGATCAACCCCTTCATGACAAGCGCAGTTTGCCGTCTGCCGCTGTCAAACCGCAGCAAGAGGGTTTCAGACACCGGCTGGAGATGACACGGTGGGCACATCAGCCACTCAGACACACCCCCTCTTCGGAGGGCGCTGCTGCGCCGGCAGGGTTTCGAACAGAGCAAGGGCAGAAACTTACAAACGAGGGTTTCAGAAGCGCTCGTGATGCTGACGTGGCGGGGTTCTGTAGGGATGAGGGGGGTGGTGGCGGAGGGGGCGGCAGCGCGCGTCAAGAACGCCCTTGTAGACACGTGTTTGACAAAGCGGCGCAGCATGCATCACCGTACTCGCAGCAGGTTCGGCCACGGAGCCAGGAGCAGCGTCCCCAGCGCATGCATGCATTGGTGGCAAAGATCAGAAGTGAGGGAGCTTCAGAAGGTCGTCTGTGTGAAGGTGAGAGAAAGCGGGGGTTGCCAGGGCGCGCCACACCGGACAAGAGGACATCGGGTTTTCTGGAAAATTTTGAATATGAAATTGAATCCGATTCAAAATTCAAACCATTCGAACGGGAACGTGCGAGCTCTCCTCAAGAAGTGGACACCCTGCCCCCTCCAGAGTCTTTATGCATGAGCACCGGCAGCTGGAACGCTGTGAATGCATGGGTTGGGAAACATGCATGTCCCACTGTGAATTCACACGTTGAATTCAGCCCAGTTAGGTCTGAGCTTCGCGATGCGGACGTCATGAGTTCGCAGGGTGAGTACTGGGACATGCTTGATATGGGCTTGAGTTCAGAGTTCGGGCAAGCCACTGCACGTATGCATGCGTCTCATGCATCAGATTCATTGTCCGTTCAAAGCCCTAGCGGCAGCAGCTTTCTTAGTTGCGCATCTGAGGCCAAGGAAGACACCCGCGCTAATGATGCTGACGACGAGTTTGAAGACAACTCAGATGCATCCGACTCATGCATGGAGACGCTCAGCTCCCCAGAGAAGGGGGTAACCTTGTCCCAGGCGCGACCGTCAGAACACAAGCATGTAGATCATGCATCCGGATCCCACACAGCTAATTCTCAGAGTGCTGTTCGAGCCTCCCTGTCATGTGATAGGGTTGGTGTGAACTGTGCTGAGGTGGACGAAGACGATTTTCGCAAGCTTGGAGCGGCAGGCGTTGTTGACCGATCACAGGGTTCTGCGATGCAATGCATGCGGCGTTCACCAGATCTGTCTCCGGACGCTTATGATAGAAAGTCTCCTATCGTAGGCGTGAACAACCCCTCCACAGTGCCCTCTCCCTCAACACGCATGCATGTGCATCCGCCGTCCAGCCTCCACGTTCGTACCCATGTGTCCAGGGGCGCCAACAATGACCACGCCAGCAAGATGCATGTACCTCATGCACACACCCAGCCGCAACAGAGAACCCATCAGCTTCGTAGACTGTCTCTGGAATCAAGCTATGCTGATCCGCGGTCTGGAAGTTTCGGGTGCAGTGAAGGTTCCGGAAGGGTCCAGGCAGCGCAACAGAAATTCCAACCGCGGCTACAGGTGGTGTCTTCACCGCTGCAGCACCACCAGGCGTCAGGCAGGCGTGGCTTAAGTGCTACAAGAGCTCCTCATCAGAGCCCGGCAGCCACTTCTGGTACGACCTCAAATGCATTTTTCTCTTGTCTTTTCGTTTCCATGCTTTGGTGTTCCTGTCTTGTATCATCAGTGTCAGTTTTCAGCATTTCTAAAGGACAATGGGATCTATGCCACTGCAGCATCCACCTGTGGACACATCCGCGCAGCCGGCTGCACGGATGGCCATTTCATGCTTGTTTGGCTGCAGCCAAACAAGCATGAAATTTCCAACAACAACACAAGCAGAACTAGTGTGTGTAGTCAGGGGTACCACACACATGTTCCAGTGTACAGACCAGAGCGATGACTGAACGACTTCAGATCTGTTCAGTTCTGAGACAGGACACTTCAGTTTTGTCTCATTGCAACAACTCTTTGAATGCAACACAACACTTCAATTGTGGTTCAAGAACAGTGTAGATGAGTCCTTGCTTATATAACAACACACGATTGCTCCAGGTCTCTGGATGTTCTGTTTCTTCACTTGTGGAGGTGGTGCTGCGATGCTGTCACAGTTGGGCAAAGAGTTCTTCGATAGAGTTTTGTTTCTGATGCTGCTTTGATCTTACGCAAGTGGCTACGCATGGCTGTTGCACACTGTTTACGCATCATGGCTGCTTCATACTGTTTTTGCATGGCTATTTTCTTTTCATATTTCATGGCTTTTGCATATTTATGCATGGCTATTTCATACCAGTAGTAGTATGGCGTAGTATTATGGCGTAGTCCTTGAATGATTGGTGTAATACCGTTTCCGACCAGCATGCTGCGCTGCCCACTGCAGTGGAGTGATGTTCACGGTTCATGCATGTGCGAGGATCTCTACGCTCGCTGCTTTAGGATTCACGCTGCTTGCAGGGTCCCAGAATCAGATACCGCCACCTCAAAAGGCGCTCCAGAAGCCCTCTGACCGCATGGCTGGCAGACGCATGCATGCAAGCAGCGCCTCCATGCGGTCGAGTAACCCTCCTCGGTCGTCTCGCTCCCTCTTACTCCTTAATAAAGCAGCCCTCGTGCGTGCAAGCAACCCCACCATGCCGTCATATGAGTCAACAGACCTATCCAGTCCGCACAAGCTTGCACACATGCATGGGTGCTCCCAGGGACACTCGCAGCCCACACCTGAAGATGGCTCCCCAACGCATGCCAAGCATGTATCTGCGAAGCGTGCACAGAGTAATCCAGCAGAGATCATCAGGATAATGCATGAGGCAGCCAAGGTTGCTGCGACTGTAACCGAGCGGAAAGATGCTTCTCGAGGATCGTTAGATCTGTCGAAAGATCGTCGTGGGTCTCTTCGGCGCGCTGCGGAAACAATTTCTAGGGTTCATGCACTTGTCGGCAGAGACAGGTTGGCACCCTTTGAGCCACTTTTGACGAACAGTGCTCCATCTTCCCCTGCTGCTGGAGTGATCAAACCCTCGAGAATCGGATCCACCAGCGGAACCCCTCGCGTGGATCACGATGCACGATGCACCAAGTCTGCTTTCCCTCCGTCTCCGACACTCAAGCACGTCGAATCTTCGGCGCAGAAGGTTCTGACCCGTCGGCGTGACGGCCCCATAAGCCAAGCGCTTTCAACATCATCAAGGCCTCGTTCGCGGGCACTGGATGACGTGTCACATGCTGACTCACCAGCGTGTGGGCAGACTTCAGCATCTTTCACGCCACGCTGCAGAGGCGTTGAGTCATCGTCGCCATTGAGTGGAGACAACAGCCGCGGCGCTCTCCACATGTACGAGAGCGAAGACGCCAGCACCATTCTTTCGTTACCGACGCGGGGCGAAGTCGAGAACCCTACCGCCACAGCGGCGGAAGCTCGTGCAGATGCGAGCGAATCTCTAGGGTTGTCGTTCGACAACGGTGCCATGACCACCGCATCAGATCTGCAGCCCAATGCATTCACTGCATGCATGGGAGCCTCGTCGCCGCTCCCGCCCCGTCGGAGCAACTCTGTGACCCCTGTACCCACAGATGTATCTTTTGACGGAGAACAGTCGGGAACAGTGGCTACAGGGACACATACTACGCCGGCTGTCAGCAAGGATGCATGGGGGACCCCAACAGCTTCAATTCGACAAAACCGCAGTGCCACCCCCAGCCCCGCATGTACCCCCAGCGTGAGTTCCCGGTTATCTCCGCCGCTTGTCTCCCCCAGAATAAGCCCCAGAGCTCCATGCATGGATGTTGACGAATCCCAGAGCAGCATTCGTGCAACACCCAGGAATCCCACTCCCCCCCTTGCACGGCAATCTGGCTGCCATACAAACTCTAACCCTAGCCATGTGTACACGCCAAAAGGAGGGCGAAATAAGGTCAGTTCCAGCGCAGGCGCAGCGTCAGAAGCTTCTGGAGCACAAAACGATAACTTCCCAGTAATCAATCAGCTTGAAGACAGCGGTAGCTTTGTGTTCATGAGCGCCGCGCAAGATATCACCGTATCTGTAACACTCAGTGAGTATCAGAGTGATCCCAGTGCATACAGCGGGCAGGTTGCACACAGTACCGAAATCGGTGCCCTCAACCGCGACGCACAACAAAGTCATGCCGCCTTGCATGGCGGAGCAGAGCGCCCAGTAGTGCCAGCCTTTGATTATGCCTCTGAAAGCAGCACAGAACCTTCCGCGTGCTGGCCGAATCAGAAGCTTCCATCCATGCATGCTGCCAATGCCGGCGTGGTGTTGACGCCGATTCGAGAAGAAAGCACCATGCATGCGAGGGTACGCAACCTTCCTCCTGAGGTCTCTGAAAGCTGTCTCTTATTCATGCGCTGATTCTGTTGATTTAGTGGCCACCAGTGGCCACCAGGGAAATGAACTGCCGTCCTCAAGGAAGCATATCCTTGCAATCCTTAATGGTGGCGACTAGCTCATTGTGCACAGGACTGTTTGGCTTACCCAGGACTGTTTGGCTTACCTTGTATGCATGAACTGCAGTTCATGCATACATGCAGAGTACCATTAGCTCAGACATGCAATTACTCAGCGGTATACCGCGGTAGTCTCCTTACAGTCAACTTACTTCATGCATGCAGGAAGTGCGTGCGGCGCCGACCACATCTACTCGAGAGTTTGAGGCCTCGGCCTCTGACTACACCCAGGGCAGCATGCATGACATCATGATGAATGACCACCACACGCGCGGCGCCGCGGCCATGCATGCGGGGGTGAGAGGGCGCAACAAACAGCGGGGCAGTGCCCACGCCACTGTTCGGGGCCATGTGGGCAGGGTTCTGTAGTGGTTTCACTTGAAGCACGTGTTGGTCGGGGTAGGGTTTCCGTTACTCTCCATAGCAGGTACCGGAGGACTACCATACAAAAACAAAGGAACACGTGGTTGCGTTAGAGGCATACTGCACACCTCATTTCTTTAGTCTGGACGTGCGGCGATTGTTTCATAAAACGTTTCGGTCGAACCCTACGGCATGCGGCTCCTGCTAAGGGCGGCGCGTGGCTTCCGTGAGAGGGGGTGAAGCTAGCGGATGTGAAAGCGGTTCTCCGCATGCACATTGTGCATTGCCGTCCTCTCAAGCTACAGCATGCCCAGGGTGCAGCTTACTTCAGGTAGACGGTGATGGTGGCAACAGAATGCGTACACATGTGTTGAAGCATGTGCAGGTGATACGAAATCATGCAGGTGGAGGTCGCGTGCGTGCATATGCGATCCTTGCTGCGCCTTAGGGTTAGGGTTTCAGTGCACGGCGGAGGGGTCGCTTGGGTGACGAAGAAAATCCACTGCGTCGTTGGTGTTGTTCCTGCTGGGTGTTGTCCATAAAATTTTCGGGTAGATTTTTCTCTTTTTCTGGAGTTTCTGGAGACTTTCTCCGTGTATCGCAATGATGAATGACTAGCATGCATGTGTCATAGGCAACGGGTGATTGCGAGGCAAGTTGGGTAGGAGTGGCCTGGCAGCACCTCACCGCCGACTTCCTTCTGAATCGTTTTAGCTTTGTCTCTTTGTAACCTCTTTTTTACTTCTTGTGTATGATGTGGTTTCCCATGAGGTAACCTGTTTTATCACACATGGACTGTCATTATTACGCCATCCTGAAGCAGCTGCGGTCTACAGCCTCAATGAAGTGCAGAATCCGTCTGGTGCCAGAAGGTGTGTGTGTGTGTGTGTGTGTGTGTGTGTGTGTGTGTGTGTGTGTGTGTGTGTGTGTGTGTGTGTATGTGTGTGTG